>JARFJB010002056.1:945000-973516 GCA_036346205.1 Vesta saturnalis
GTGTGTGTGCGTGTATGCGTGTGTGCGTGTGTGGCGTGTACGTGTGTGCGTGTCTGCGTGTGTCGTGTGTGCGTGTGTGTGTGTGTGCGTGTGCTGTGCGTGTGTGTGTGTGTGCGTGTGTGCTGTGTGTGTGCGTGTGTGCGTGGTGTCGTGTGTGTGTGTGTGTGGTGTGTGCGTGTGTTGTGTGCGTGTGTGCTGTGTGTGCGTGTGTGCTGTGTGTTTGTGTGTGTGTGTATGTGTGTGTGTGTGTGTGTGCGTGTGTGTGTGTGTGTGTGTGTGTGTGTGTGTGTGCGTGTGTGTGTGTGTACTGTGTGTGTGTGGTGTGCGTGTGGTGTGTGTTTGGTGTTGTGCGTGTGTGTGTGTGTGTGTGTGGTGTTCGTGTGTGTGTGTGTAGTGCTGTGTGGGTGTGTGTGTGCGTGTTGCGTGTGTGTGTGTGCGTGTGGTGTGCTGTGGTGCTGTGTGGTGTATCGTGTGTGTGTGTGTGTGTCGTGTGTGTGCGTGTGTGTGTGCGTGTGTGTTGTGCGTGGTGCGTGTGTGTGTGTCGTTGTGTGTTCGTGTGTGCGTGTGTGTGCGTGTGTGCGTGTGTTGCGTGTGTGGGTGGTGTGCGTGTGCGTGTTGTGCGTGTTGCGTGTGTGCGTTGATATTCTTGTGTGGTGAGTGATATGTGTCGTTCGTGTTGCAGTGTGTGTGTCGTAATTGTACGTACGTTTACGAAATGCGTTATGCTTGTCATGTGAAAGTGATGTGAGTAATACGTGTCAACGATTGATGTGTGTTGTGTAGACGTGACGATTTCGTGCGTGCAATATTCTTGTCGAGTGTAGGGTGCGTTTTGATTTGTAGCTTTCATGTATAGTTGCAAGTAATCTGTTACGTTGAGTGCGTTGCGTCAGTGCGTTATTTCGTGTGAGCAGTGTGTGCGGTGTCAGGTAACTGTAGTCATTTGGTATTTGGCGTAGCTGTGACGTGTGCGTAATTACGTGCAGGTACTGATCTTGAGTTTTGCGCGAGCTGTGCGGCGTTGGATTACTGTCGGGCGTAAAATTTACCATACTGAATCGAAAGGCACTATTTTAGGTGAATGGTTGTACTTCCAGTCAGTTTGACGATTTGTGTTTGGAGAACTTATTTCATTATTACTTACATTCATTTTTTATTAAATTTATTATACCATTTAAACCACTTTTTTATAAGGTGTTGACGTTTTTCGAGTTTGACTACGTTGATTTGCGTACGTAGAACTTTGAGTACCTTTTTCTTTAATTGGCTAATGAAATAGCAGGGGTTTAAGAAAAGTAATGTGGCGACAAGCGAAATTACTCACAGCAGCAGTAGTAGCGTAGGTGTGGAAGCGTTCAGTTTTTTGTTAGGGTGACGTAGTGATTACCACGGAACAACGTTGACACCGGTCCGTGTCCCGCATCCCCCAAATAAGGGATCATATAACTGTTAAACCTTCACGAGGCCAGTTTATCGTTACGTGCAGTTGGTCCCTAAGGACTTATCGACATCGAGAAAGGTGTTTAGTGTTTAAATTTACCAAGTGCGTTCATCGTTCTTTGGAGAAATCTTCCATTCTGGCGGAAAAATACAACGTTCGTTCAAAAATTTTATACGCAAAGTTCTCAGTTTGCCGTTAATTAAATAACCTGCTGTAAATAAAGAACGCTTCTAGTAACCTAAAAATATTAAGAATAATTCCAAACTTGTACACAATTACAGTAAAGGTAATAAATAACGTGCTGTAAATAGACCAGCTTTTTCGTAAAGTTACAAAGAATAAGTGTTAATCAGGACCTGTACATAATTAACTAAAAGTAATATCGAGCAGAACTAGGTCACAGTAAAGTAAATTTAATATAACTGCCAGTGTACATACAACCAATTGAAATTTTACCATAAAGTGAGTCGAGAGAGAGGCGTCATTCCTGAACTTTCCGGGAGCTGTTAGCGTCCGTGTTAACATCCACCACAGAGCCAAGGTCCTCCTGCTGGTCCGTTCCAGATGACTGTGTAACAAAACGGCATCCTTTAGCTAAGGTAACGTTTCTGTGTTTTTTATTGTTGTGGTGGATGACAAATGCTAATAAATACATGGTGCGCAATTTTATTATTTTTGTTATCGTTTGTAGACACGGTTGAATACGTTTGATTTTTTTTAAAAGGTTAACTTTTCTTTATTTTTACCGTTTAAATTACAATATAGACGTATTCATCCGTATTTTCAGTATCCAAACTTATTTGAAGGTGTTTTTTTATTCTTGTTTGAACTGATGAATTTACATCGAAATTATGTGTGATGACTACGTTTTGAGTACGCAATTTAATCATTTATTTGTAGAACAATAACCATTTATTCGCTTAGACATTTAAATCAGTTTTGTAGTAAATTTTAATAGAGGTCATCGTGAGCTAGCTCGCTTCATCGGTAATAGATAACCTAGGTGATAAGATTGAAATATTTGTGTTGACAATTCGACGGTTCTGTTTTTTATTTATTTATTCACATGACATATATTTAGGTTATTAGACTTGTTTTTTATGTGAACCTATTATTACACAGCGTCTGACGACACACATTTTTCTTAATGATTATGTTTTTAATTTTCTCTTCGAATTAACCTCGTTACATTGTGTTTAGTTAAATAAAATAATTACTGCCGAAAGCTTTTCAAGCGATTATTGGTTCTAGCGTAACAGTTAGAGGCCGATGAATCACAGAGTTATTTTTTTTATGATTTGAGCATAATAAATTGCAATTTGAAGAATTCAATTTCAAGTGGTTGTCTACTGAGGTAAAGTGTTTTGTTGTTGAAGTGAAATTACTTTAAAAGTCGAATTTTCTAGTAACATAACGTAACAATACATTATTATTTTTTTGATCAAATTCGTGATTGATTTTTTTTACGGCACACAATTATATTAATTAAGCGTGCAAATATTTTTGAATCCTTTCAGGTTGGCAAGATCTGATGGTCACAGTGCCGCCCGCGAAGATTACGTTTAGGTGTGCGAGTTATTTGAGTGTTTTGAGCGAGCTGTGAACTGACGTAATTATGTATTTCAACCCTTATTGTGACATTTCAAATACTCTGTTGCCCTTTTCCGGTTTTATGTCGTTTCAACCCTTATTTGGACTTATATATGATAAACTATCCTATTGTGCGCAAAATTTATAAGTTTATGTCGTAACACTATAGGTCATGACTTCTAAGCTTGTGCATATAGGCTTATGTAAGCTTAAATCAAACCCTACTCCCTAACCGGCATAAAACTTCCATTGAATACGAATTTAAACTAAAAAAGAGATAGTTATTATTAACATAGTTAAATTTAATGCTCATAAAACTCAGTGTTGCCTTGTGTTGATAATAAAAGATCGATAGTTTCCTGTTGTAAGTTTTCAGACTCTATTACTGTGTTGGAAATGACTGTATCTTCAAATCTATTATGAGTTGACCATCTTATGTCAACTACCGAGGAAGCTGCTCGTAAAATCGGCTTCTTGTAGAGATCTAGTAACTCTTTCTCACCTCTGGGTTGTTACTCCCCAATACGTTATCTATATCGTTTATCGTAGCAAAAAAAAACGATTAGGCTTATAAATGACCCGTCCTTAACTTCTGACATAGTCCCTTGAGCAGAGAAGAACTGTTTCTGTTCTTTCTTAGTATTATCGGTATTGCAAAGGCTATTTATAACAAACAAAAAATGAAAAGGATGCGATTGGAATATTAAAAAGGTAAGTTTGCACCACGATCTAGCTCAGCAAGGTATAATGCAAATGAAATTTACTGTAGGTTGAGAATTCTTTTTAACAGGTTGTAAGGGAGGCAGAGATATATCCGTAGATATAATCAGTAAAGAATTTGATTTGTTTTTCTTGTTGGACGCAATCAATTTTATAGGTTTATTAATTAAAATACAACAAAAAATTGAGAAAGCTGTACATTCATTCTACAGGTAATCTGAATAATACCAAATAGCTGTATTTATTTGTATAATTAAGAAATCAAAATGTCTGATTAATTTCAGCATAAAATAACTAAGACGGTATTTCTCGTAAAGCTTTACGAAATTAAATAATTCCTAATTCACACAACTATACCAGCATATAATCATATATGATCATCACTGTATATCAATAATAATACCGCCTACTTGACCTATGTCAACAAACATTACAGTTAGTAGGTTATGCACTCATATATTTTTATCTTAAAAACCGAAGTCAGCTGTTTCTTTTCATTATAAGTGTATCAAATCACCACTATACTGATTTGTTATTTCCTTAAAACGTACTTTGCGTTAAAAGGACACGTACTTACATTTTCTTACTACCAAATAAATATAATGTATTAACTTTATTTTGAAACGAACTGCCATTTGTGAACTTCATTTATCATCAATAGAATAAACATGCGGTAAGGTAAGATAATTTTCATTTGTATTCAACTTACAAAAAAAATAAATGTAGGCCAGACTACAAAAGCACGCTTGGGACAACGAAAGCAGGCATTAGACGACGAAAGCAGATATATCAACAGCATGCGTTATTAATGGAAAACAAAGGTATCTTCATTTATAATTCTTGAAGATGAAATTGCATTATCGTCCACGCCATTTTATGTATTCTAACTTCGTGACCTCATCCACCACGATTTCCTATAGCATCAATTGCACGATACGAAATTCATTATCATAATGGCTGTTTCCTAGTACATGAGGATTTTCCCAATGCTAGGGGCTTTCCTTAATGTAGGGACTCTCCCTGTTGAATATAATATCTATAAAATGTAATTAAAAGTAGTTGCATACCTTGTGCAGGGAAGAAACTTAAAATACGTGCGTTGAAACGTAGAGGGAACGGAAATGAATTAAATGAGTTCAGTTCGTGTTTGCGCGAGGAACAACAAAAATTGATGTGGCCAAAATAGGCATTATACACGGTAGCAACACATACAGGGGTATCGACGTATACCAAAATTTAATTATTGAAAGAAAAAAAGATACCAACGTAACGTAAATATATTTAGAAATAACACAAACTCGAAACTTAAATTAAAGTAACGATAGCGAAGAATTGGCACGTTACATATTGCGCTGTTGAATTACATTCCATGATACCATCTCGGGTCACTTTTGCTAGGAATACTTGGTTCGCTCATTCACATCATCAATATGCAGTACAAATCGCCACTTGTAGTACCAAACGGGTACTTCTTCTTCTACACGGCTTCTAAAATCTGGAATGATCTCCATAGGTCCTGTTTTCCTTCATTTATGATATGAAATAATTTAGGGTAGGCGTTCTTAGCCATCTCTTGGCAATTCAATATTCCGCTATCCAACCTCCTAAGTGTTCCTGAGTACTTTAGCACGGCAAAGTTAGCCCTTACAGGTCCATGATTAAGAAAATATTAACAAATGTTGACGCAAGACAAAAATACAATATCTTGATATATTCTCTTATTGTGTTTTCAGGTAGTTTCCAAAATATACGATTAACCTTTAACACATGTGCTAATATTTTTATTGTGTTTCGTAGACCATCCGCAATAATAGAATTATTAGTATTAGTTAATTAACCACGAGAGAAACTATAAATCCTTGGAAATACGAAACAGTCCATTATTTTGACAGCTCTTCATTGTTCGCTTTGATAACTAACCATTACAAGGCGTGCTGTTTTTTTGTACTTAATAATTATTTGTTTTTCCAATAGTTCATTTTAAGCTGCTTTATGCAAAGCGAGTTAATTTTGATTAAAAATTCAAGAATTAATCGAATAAGTTAAATTTCAAACTATTACATTAAAGAATATATCTTTAGTTAAACTTAATGGCATTTTTGACAGAATTATACTTTACGGCCAATTTTGATCACTCTGCTCAGTACCAATTTATCTCATTTAAGTTGGGACCAAGTGGTGCCTTTTTACAAACGACAACCAATTCGGCGATGAAAAGACGAATTCGGAACTACGCACTTCTATAATTAATTTATTAAACTAACATTTCAGTAATCTCTAACCAGGGACCTGTAACACTACTCTCTACTACTCTCTGCAACTTTGCACTCTGCAATTTGCACATTTCAGATAATACTTAGTTCCATTAAGACAGGTTGAAAAGCAAAGAGAGAAGTGTTATATCACTTTGCAATAAACCAAAGTGTTCATTTCATAAAACTGCCGAAACGCAAACTAGTTAAAAATAAATAAAATAAAAATAAATTGTCACTCAGAAGGAGACAATGCAAAAGACCGGCAGTGCCAGCTGGACAAATTTGATCTATAAATACTAAAGATCGTCGATGAGGAAAGTGTGGTGTTAGTGGATTCCATATTACAAAGAGTAATCATTTTTCATCTTGAAGACACAGAAAACGCCCGTGGTTTTTATGGAAGAACCCATTGAGTCAACCGTTCAATCTGCACGATGTAGGGCAAAAAAGAGGAAGATCAGGAGTAACAAGTATCAAGTGTTAAAGAAGGAGCTGTTAGAACTCGAGGTATACCGAAGTTAGAAAGAGAGTTACATATCGAGGAATCTGAATATACAAAGTCCATAGTTAATAATTTATACTATAATTTATGCTTCAATACACTAAAATAAACAAAAAAACAACAAAGTACAAATAATTAACTTTAACTAACCTTAATGAAAAAATTTCAACAATCTTCCCATTCATACAACTCCATTTGGATCTTCCACAAAACTGCCTACTTGTAAATCGTCAACCTCTTCGTAGGATACACATCTTGCATGTACATCTTCGTGCAAGCGATATTGTGCAGCACAGCACAACACGACACTACAAGAGCCGCACGTTTTGGGGCTAACCTCAAATGATTGAGGCACGGAAAACGTTCTTCTAAATTCCAAAACAATATTCTATTAAACGCCGTGATCTGCGTCACTGGGTTTCTAGTTATTGGGAGAATAAGCGCTATCGCCCGAAACTATTGCCCCCGGTCTGCAATCTTGTTCGAAACGGCCAGAAATCAACGAATTTCTCAAAACTCGAGCATTGTGGACACTTCCTGGCCAATTTGCATTCGCCGCGTAAAATTTAAAATTCGGACCACACATCATCGTCACGTTTAATTAGTGTTTACCATGTCGATCGATATCTACACAGCCACATACCGACGAAAAGCCCCCTTTTCTGAAAAGCATTTTCGCAATGTCCTTATTGTTAGGCCAACATACGATTAGTCTAAAGAGTATGTTGGCTATTGCTCTTGTAGGACGCTGCACCACTCGATATACGGAGCCTTAGAAATTCTATGTATCGCCGCTATGCCATGATACCGAACCAATGCAATGCTAGAAGAAGCTGCTGCCTTATTGTTAATGCATGGCTTCTTCTAGTTCCTCGGTCAAGATCGACCCCTATAGCCTGTCTGTGTACAGCGGGTGTGAAAAGACGAAAATTTTCCTTGAGTTTTAAATCCGTTAATTGATCAAAAGTAACTCGCTCTTTAAATTTTCTTCTAGGCACTTTCATCATTTGAAAAGATCAAATTGTGCCTAAACATTTTTACTGTGAATTTTACGCCCTTGAAAGGTGACAATACTCACCAAAATGGGTCTTACACCAACATTGTAGGTAATATTTTGTATAATATCTATTCATTTTATAATATCTATAAGGGATATGAATCGGAAAGTTTTGCCCAAATTCATATATTTTCACCACGTTTCTTTATCGCAAGAAATAAACAAATACCTTTAAGTCAAACACATTCTTATAAATACAAAAATCACATTATTAACATTCGAGTTGCTTCAGTGGTCTCAAGGTAAGCACCCGGGAAACGCGGGTTCGATCCCGGTAGTGAAGAAAAACCGTAGGGTCTTACGTCGTTGTATTTTTAGGCACGTGATAGACCCCTTGCTGAGGGAGGAACACTCTCGGTTAAAGCAAAAATCTAGTAAAGGTAGCTAATAACCACAGCAGTTGATGTGCATTAAGATGCTGGGGAATCCAATATTCCTAGATCTTGGTCGACAATACAATACTATTAGTATACAAAAAAGTTAGACTAGTATAGTAAGATGCGTCACCAGGGTGTCTTTGCACACTCATTTTGTGTATATGTTATATCTTTATGTATATTTACTTAATCAGTAATTACAGTGCAGATAAGATACACAACCGTGCAAACTGTAAAAGTTTGTTTTCTCGTTAATTTAGTTTTATGGGGAAATTCATTCTTTAATGAATTCAACGTTACCATTTAATTTAATCTAGAAACGTTAATTGGTGATCAAAATTAAAAACCATAATACCTGGAATTAATTTGAAAAATAAGATTCCATTTTTTTGTTACTTTAGTTACGAACAACCCATTTTTTTATTACTCCATCAATTTTTCAATTTTGGAATTACTTTCAAGCTCTATGTAGAGCATTTATAAGGAATTGACAATTATGAAATTATTTATGTTCGTTTATCTTGCTCGATTTGTCTAGAGTTCATTAATTTCGTACGCACATGCGAATTATAGAACAAAAAAGGCGTTCTACAGGTCTAAAAGCTGAAACATCATCTTAGAGGTAAATGGAATTTTTTCTGCATCTCTTTATACTGAAATGTAATTTATTTTAGCTTTATTTTTGGGATTTCCATCTGAGAGCTTGGATTCTGTTTTGGAATTTGCATTTTTGGGATGTTCATTGTTGCTTCAAAGGAAAACGGAGGAATTCCAAATAACCAAAGCTCCTAATGGTAGTAATCTACATATGGTCACCTTGCGACGCTGGTATAGGCTATTCCACTATAATCACAACATCTGGATAGTAAAGGTCAGATTTTCCGAATTGATGCCTGTTCACCAAACTGTGGAAGCAAATCTGAAATCAAGTGCTTACTTTTAATTTGTCAATTCACACGTTCTTTTCTAATTATTTACGTCATTTAATAATTATTGTTAATTGTTTTATGAACTCATGCTTAAGTTTTCATTACTCGTCTAGTTTGGGTTTAATAAGAATTCTGAGTTGATACAACCCACTATAAAATTATAATCAGCCTTCATTGTTAGCGGTGTAATTTTTGAATTATTTGTTTTCATTTTATTGTTTAGACGTTTGTTAAATTTGATTTTGACATTGCTTGTTCACATTGTCACTTTAAGTATGTGGATATTTAGTTTTAAACATTATAAGGCACAACATTAAACTTATTGAATCATAAGTTTGTTTTATGATTACATTCGGCTTGTAAAAAAAACAGGATTAAATTGCAGTTGGTTTTTTTACTTTGTATTAAACGACGTAAATAATAAGGAAAATGTGAACTGACAAATCGTAGATAAGCACATGATTCCAGATTTGCTTCAGCACTTGGTGTACAGACATAAATTGAGGAATCTAACCTTTACAGATGTACGTCAAAAGATCGCAGCCAAAAGGTCTCGCGACAAAACATCGCGGTCAAAATGTCGCACGACAAATGATGGCATGCGACAATAAATCGCATTCGACAAAACGAAAAAAACTTTAAAAGAACATATATGTATAATAACTACATTACAATTACCTAAAAAATATGTGTATATTGAAAATAATGATCGCCCGACAAATACTGAAGTAAATTTCCCTTCACACTTTGCCCAGGCTTAGAACTGGCAGTAAAAATACTGGCGTGTTTAAAAGTGTTTTTTTTTCTTGTTTCTCTTTATTTTTATTTAGTGAGTACAGCGATCACTGTTGGTGTCATACATACTAAATTTATGTATTAAAATTTTTGTTTTTTATTATTCTTTTTACATTTTCTCGGTTTTTATACAATTATACAATTTAAACTTGGAATTGGAAATTGCTAAATATTCAAGAACTTGCCTATTTCCGTATTCGAGCATTATTGTTATAGAACAATGCTCCGATGCAGTAAAAATAATTAAATTTTAGCCCCTCTACCGTAATCAATAAATCGACGCAAGAATCCCACCTGAACACAACTTCATTTTTCGTCCAATCCCGTCCGACCACGCATTAGATCAGTATCCAATCACGTTAGAGCATACACTACAAAAGTGGAACCGCGACGCCCTACCTGTACCGAGCTGGTAGACTAGTAGTGACACTACCTGCTTAGCATTCATGAGGCAATGGGATTGATTCCCGTTACTGTCTACCTTGTTGAGGTTTTTTCAAGGGGTTTCCTCATACACTTGTAGCCACGTGGTCACTGCGTGTATGCATACCTTGTGGATAGTGATCCTCACGTACGGTTCAGAGGTGGTTGCCCTTTTCGGGTAATCATCCAAAGGTCCGGAGCGAAGGCTGGTGCCCTACCTAAGTATACAGTATCGATAATTTATTTAATTCTGTTCTGTTAACGCCGACAATGCATTCACACATCTAACACATTATTTCATTATTTATTTATTTCAGATATGCAGGGCATCATCAACATCAGCCACAGTCGAGCGACAAAAGGACAAATCCACATAACAGCCACACCACCAACAGCATCACCACTATAACGTTTTTTTTGGAATACCACAAATCTCAACACAAAGATGTCAACAGGCATTACACACAATCACGAATCCCAACAACCACGCAATCCACGCGTTGAAGAGGATGAAGAATCCTGAGCAGACACCACCAACACTACACCGTACATTATTACTTATTTTATTTTATTGTATAATATTATACTTTGTAATACATATTCTAAATAACTATATATTGTTATGTATCATGAACATTTTAATAAACTTTGTTGAACTTGAGGGGTGAGATTAATTACTTTTGCTTCACTTTGCTGTGCCCTACCTGTCATCCGCAAGGTGGCAACGGTGGTCGCTAAGGCGCAAACTGCGATCGACCTGTGGGCAGTGATCCTCACGAACGGTTCCGTCCTGAAGTCTACAAGTTCTCTTGCCGCTTCCGTCCGGAACTGCCGCATTTAATCATATCTATCCGACCAGTTTCTATATGAAAAGATTTCTTTTCTGCCTTTGGTAGATTGGAATTGGTAATGGTTTCCAAGAATAAAAGGATATGTCAGAAAGCATAGCAGCAGCATGTGCGGAATGCGTACTAAGTAATAATCCAGGTGGCAGATAACTGGGACAATTGCATCCTCCATAACCAAAAAAAAAAATTGGAAAAGCACAATCAGATCATGCCGGACTATTCATAAAGAGTGAGCATGAAAATCAACGTTTTGGTGATAGTAGATACATTAACTAAATTTATCCGTATATATGCAGCAGAAAGTGAAAATCCAATAGCTTTTCAAGATTTCATCAATAATCATGGAGTGCCAAAATGTTTGATAAAGGATAGGGGAACATTTTTCACCTCTGTAGAGTGGAAAACATTCTGAATAAACAGAAATAAAAAAAGCGAACTTAAGTGAAAACACCTTATGACGAGTAAAGCAGAAACGCAGAACTTTTCGATTTAAAGACAATTAAATTGAATATTGAAAAAAATTAACACATAATTCCATTTTAAGACATTTGGCCGCCTTGTTACAAGTCGCATCAAAATGTAAAAAAGCATGTTATTTTGTCCTTAAAGACTTTTCACAAATATTTGATGAAAACGAAAAACTACGTTTAGTAAGTCCTCCCCCGCTGCTAGATTTCTCCTATAATCTAATCCGATCTACAAGAAATGATATTTAGCACACACACACACGCACGCACGCACGCACGCAGCCACGCACAGCACACGCTACGCACGCACGCACGCACGACAACGCACGCACGCACGCACGCACGACACGAACACGACACGCACGCACGCACACGCACGCACGCACGCACCACGCACACCACGCACACCACACAACCACCACACACACACACACACCACACACACAACACCACACACACACACACACACAGCACACACACACACACACACACACACACACACACACACAACACACACACACACACACACACACACACACACACACAACACACACACACACACACACACACACACACACACACACACACAGAGACACACACACACACACACACACACACACAAACACACACACACACACACACACACACACACACACACACACACACACACACACAACACACACACACACACACACACACACACACACACACACACACACACACACACACACACACAACGCACACCACGCACGCACGCACGACACGCACGAACACGCACGCACGCACGCACGCACGCACGACACACCACACACACACACACACACACACACACACACACACACACACACACACACACACACACACACACACACACACACACACACACACACACACAAAACCGCTTCGAAGTTTGTATTACGACGGTAAACTGGTCAGTCGTCCTTTAGATCTATGCACGATAGTAAAAAATCCTTTTGAAGATAAGTTTCGAGATGAGAATGAGAATGTAGATAAGGATTCCATGTTGTTTACAAACTTAACACCTTTACCGAACTCCTACAAAGAATCCATCAATACAAATTTTACAACAGATGAGTTCAAGCAAGCATTGTTTTCATTAAATAAAAGAAGCGCTCCAGGAGGGGATGGGCTTACTGTTCGATTTTACGTTACCTTTTGGGATAAACTGGGGCATTTATATCATGAAATGGTCAATCAAAGCATAAGTCAAAAGAAACTACCCAAATCTATGACGAAGGCTGTAATAAATTTAGTTCATAAAAAAGGCGATGAAACTGATTTGGATAACTGGAGACCTATATCCCTTTTAGTAACAGATTACAAAATACTTGCAAAAGCAATATCCTTAAGAATTACGGGCGTTCTTAGCAAAATTGTAAGTGGGGATCAGAGTTATGGTGTACCAGGCAGATCAGTCTATGATAGTCTTCGTCTACATAGAGAACTCATTTATGTAGCTAACAAATATAATCTTCCCCTCGCAATTCTAGGGTTAGATCAGAAAGCGGCGTTTGACAGTATCAGGCATGAATACCTCCTACACATCTTGAAACGTCTCAACTTAGGTGAAATCATCATTAGAGCTGTAGCGTTATTATATCATGATGCTGGATTTCAAATAAGAGTTGGTATGTTGCTGACGAGTAGAATCTCAATGGGGAAGGAGATTCGTCAAGGATGCCCCCTGTCTGGTCCACTGTACTCATTGGCTATTGAATCCTTCCTGTCATTATGTCGCAAATCCCTTAAAGGCATATCCTATACAAGCAATTTATCTAAAATAGTAGTTAGTGCGTACGCAGATGACGTTTCAGTGTTTGTGTCGTATGAGAGCGATTTTCACCGTTTAAGGACATGTTATGAGACCTTTTCTAATCAATCTGGGTCCCAGCAAAACGTAAGCAAATCCACTGGATTTTGGACAGGGTGCTGGAAAAATAGACAAGACCGGCCACTTGGTTATCAATGGAGCAACAAATTCATTACGTCTTAGGAGTAAAGTTTCACGATGACCAGGAAAAGATACTGCAGCAGCCTTTATTGATGTACAAACTAAAGTTAAAACTTCATTAGCACATTGGAAGCTAAAACTACCGCATTTATCATTGATAGGAAAGAAAACCATAATAAATCAGTCAATAGCACCAAAATGTGGCACGTGTTTCATGTAGTAAGCTTTAGCAAAACACAGTTACAGAAACTGCAGACCCTTTTCACTGATTTCATGTGGCCAGGTAAGCATTGGTGCAAGGAAATGGACTTATGCTTGCCAATTAGAATGGGCGGACTAGGAATTGTGAACTTACAATCAAAACAAAGGTGCTTTCGGATAATGACACTCCAGAAACTCATTAGTATTACTGAACCTCAAAATTGGCGGGTGACCATGAACCATGCAATCTCACGAGAAAACAAGCATGGAGTGTCATGGGAATGGTTTTTCTGCCTTCATAAGAAAACGATAACAGAGCAATCGCGTTTTACATTATCACTAGAAGAAGCTACAAATAGCTTAGATCTTGCAATAGATGGGTATCCTCGTGGACTACAGGACATCAAAGGCATACCAACTACAGCGTTTACATTCATTAAAGATACAAAACCGCCTCTATTTGTTGATTTTTGGTCTGCTATAGGATTTAAAACCGTAGGGGATTTTTTTAATGGGAATAAGTGGGTTACAAGAGCAGAACTACTGAAAAAGATCGAACAGTTATCAGTACAGGAACACAAAGATTTACAAACACATTACTTAAGAATAAACGATACTTTGATGTGAATTATAGAAAACCAATGCACGATAATACAGAACATAACGAACCACTGCAGCTAAAATTTACTAATATTGACGAGAAAAGGATGACAGTATCAAAAATCTCGCGGAAAGCCCTGCAAGAAAAGATGTCTGCAAATATATATGGGACCAGTGAAAACAACTAGGAAAGTCTCTAAACATTGAGGTTCATTGAAAACATTTTTAATAAGCTAACATTAGGTAAGGATGGCCAAATCGCTTGGAGATTTGCTAAAGATAGGCTGGCAGATTCGATTTTTCTTATGCATGCTAGAATAACAGATAGTAGTTACTGCCCATTTTGTCCTAATGTTCAAGGAACAAGCGTTCATATTTTTCTTAATTGTCCGCAAACCATACAGCTCTGGCACCATGTAAAAGCCCTAACATATAGACTAACTGGGTTCCGCATAGACACTCAACAAATTTACAGTGGTTTAATCCAGAACACACCGAAATATCATCCAGCCAACTATCTAATAACCATAATATGAAAATGTAACAATATACCAATATCAATGATTAATCTGGAGATTAATGTGATAAACATACAAAAACAGTTTATAAGAAAGTATTCGTAACTAGTTGATTAAGAATGTTAAGATATGGAATGTTCATTAAAAAAATCTGATTTTTCAAAGTGTATGGTGTATAAAAGTATGTAACTGTATAAAATTAAAATAGAGAGTTAAAATAGTATATAATTATAATGTTTATCTTAACTACAATAATGCAATTTAAGCTTTAAATTGATTATGTAAAGATAGTGTCAAATTAATTTTACTAAATGCATATGACAACCATTCAATACTTTAATTGAAAAGACATTTAACAATACAATAAAGTACACAGTTAAATAATATAATAAGTAATGTTAATATAATAATACATTTAAAATCACAACTAATACATACACACATCTACACGACAACACACAGACACACACAGTTTACAGAGATACAGACACACGCATACAACAATCAATCAAAGACACACGATAATTCAAAACCATGTAAAAGCACAATTACCAAGTACAACATTAACAATACATAATACTACAAAACACAGTTTACAAAAGCAACACATAAACTATATGAGATAGGTCTCAAATACAACATCATGATCAACAGTGATACATAAATGTACATAAAACTTACACACATACATACAAAATAATAGATACAACATTCACACACACACACACACACACACATCACAGCACACACTACACACACACAACACACACACACACACACACACACACACACACACACACATCACACACGTTATATATATATATATATATATATATATATATATATATATATATATATATATATATATATTCACCCACGTCCACAAGTCCATAAATTCACACAAGGACGCATTCCAGTTCTGTAAACTTTTGATTGAGTTAACGTTGACAATTTCTTCGCATTAAACAAGAAAGGTATAGTTACGAGCTGTTGCGGAATTAAAATTTTGCCAAGCCGTTGGTGAGAAGGCTAGCGAACTTTATCTCCATTGAGCAATAGGCATTTGAAGTATCGATGTGGAACTCGTATATAAGAGTTTGTATTTAACGTGTAAGAAGTTTTAGCCACGACAGAATTTGGTCGATGGTAACGGTATGTTTATTATGATACATAGTTGTGTAATGTCTAAACAATAGACGAAGATGTTTAGGTTAAAAACAAAACCGGTCTGATCATGAGCATATTGTGTATCCACTAAAAGATTCATATCATTTATAGTGTGCCTTTGGATTTCCTGCAACTCAGATTAAGAAGCTTGTATCCGCTGTTATCTAAAGATATTTCGTTTGTCAAAGTTTCGGCCATATGTTAGTGTGAGTGTTGTGTGTGTGCGCGTGCGTGCGTGCGTGAGAAAGTGTGTGTTTGTGTGGGGTGTGTGGGGGTGAATGTGAGTGTGTGTGAGTGTGTGGAAGTGGTGTGATGGAGTGATGGTGGAGTGTAGTGTAGATGAGGTGGTGTGTGAGTGTGAGGTGAGTGTGATGTGAGTGTGATGTGATGAGGTGAGTGTGATGTAGTGAGGTGAGTGATGAGTGAGTGTGAGTGTGAGTGTGAGTGAGGTGAGTGTAGTGTGAGGTGAGTGTGAGTGTGGTGGAGGTGAGTGTGAGTGTGAGTGTGAGTGTGAGTGTGAGTGTGAGGTGATGTGAGTGAGTGAGTGTGAGTGGGTGAGTGTGAGTGTGAGTGTGAGGTGAGTGTGAGTGTGAGTGTGTTAGTGTGTGAGGTGTGAGTGGGTGATGTGTGTGAGTGTGAGTTTGGTGTGGATTGTGGTGTGGTGAGTGTGAGTGTGAGGTGTGAGTGTGATGTGGTGTGATGTGAGTGTGAGTGTGAGTGTGAGGTAGTGAGGTAGTGAGTGTGAGGTGAGTGTGAGGTGAGTGTGAGTGTGGTGTGGGTGGTGTGGTGTGAGTGTGTGAGTGTGAGTGTGGGTGGTGGTGGTGTGGGTGAGTGTGTAGTGTGAGTGGTGTTGTGAGTGTGAGTGTGAGTGTGATGTGGTGTGAGGTGGAGTGTGAGTGTGAGTGTGAGTGAGTGTGATGTGTGATGTGTGATGTGTGAGTGTGGGTGATGAGTGTGAGTGTGAGTGTGGTGTGGTGTGTGGTGTGAGTGTGGTGTGAGTGTTGGCGTGTGAGTGTGACTGTGAGTGTGGTTGTCTTGTGTGTGTTTGTGTGTGTGCGTATGGTGTGTGGTGTGGTGGTGTGCGATGTGTGTGTGGTGTGCGTGGTGTGGTGTGAGTGTGTGCGTGTGGGTGTGTGTGGTGTGCGTGTGTGTGCGTGGTGTCTGTGGTGAGCGTGTGAGTGTGGTTCGTGTGCGTGTGCGTGTGTGTGTGTGTGTGTGTGTGGTGTGCGTGTGTGTGTGCGTGAGTGTGCGTGTGCGTGTGCGTGTGGTGTGGTGTGCGTGGTGGTGCGTGTGCTGTGCGTGTGCTGTCGTGCGTGCGTGTGCGTGTGCGGTGCGTATGCGGTGCGTGTGCTGTGAGTGCGTGATGTGTGATCGTGTGTCGTGTGAGTGTGGTGCGCGTGGGTGTGGTGTGCGTGTGTGTGTGTGTGTGCGTGTGGTGCGGTGCGTGTGCGTGTGCGTGTGTGTGTGCGTGTGCTGTGGTGTGTATGCTGTGTGTTTCGTGTGCGTGCGTTGCGTGTGTGTGCGTGTGCGTGTGCGTGTGCGTGTGCGTGCGTTGCTGTGTGCGTGTGTGCGTGTGGCGTGTGTGTGCGTGTGCGTGTGTGTGCGTGTGTCTGTGCGTGCGTGCGTGGCGTGTGGTTGCGTGTGTGTGTGCGTGTGCGTGTGCGTGTGTGTGTGCGTGTGCGTGTGCGTGTGTGTGCGTGTGCGTGTGCGTTGTGCGTGTTGCGTGCCTGTCGTTGCGTGTGCGTGTGTGCGTGTTGTCGTGTGCGTGTCGTGCTTGCGTCGTGCGTGCTGCGATTTGCGTGTGCGTTGTGCGTGTGCATGTCGTGTCAGTGCATGCGTGTGGTGTTCGTGGGTGTGAAATGCGGTAGTGCTGATGTGGAGTTGTGTGCGTACGCTTGTGCGTAGCGTGTGCCTGCACGTATGCGTGTGTGTGTGGATTAGTATCCACGAGAACTTCAGAACGACAACCCGTACGTACTTCAAATTTCGTAATGAAGCTTGCTTTCATTTTCATGCATCGTGTATTTACTGGTGATGAAAAATGGGATAATCTAAAATGGAAGTAATAATGAAGGACACTTGGCCATGCTACACTTATACGGCTAAGCCTAATATTCATGGAAAAAATCTCTTTTGTATCTTGTGTGATCTGCTCGGTATATTGCATATTATTTGTAACCAATATATTATGATGGTTTTGAGACATTAGAGTCTACCACTCAAGGAAAAGTGCGCTGAGTACTCTTCCACACTACTCCTGCATAATAATGCTCGTCCACAACTTGCACCGCCACTCAAAACTATACTTCAATTAAAACAGTAGGTTCCGTTCTTTTATAATTAAATGCCCAATTTTTAATAAAGAAATCGAATAAATTATTTGTAATCCTAATATATTATGTGGTTATTTAAATTTAATCTATATCATAATTTACTTAATATATGACTTTACTAATTCTATAAAATTGATCTTTGACCTGATCAATCATAATTATCGAGTTATCTTTGAAGTTGTGTAATTGATCCAATTTGTAATAAACAATCAGTATTTGTAATGATGTGATAAACATTTTTTTCTGCTCAAATTGAACGACTAATTGTGATGACAAATAACACTGATTCATCACCTAAAAGAAATATGCCAAAAGTCAGTAATTAAATAATCAAACTTGTGTTTATTCATCAAATGGCAAACAAAAATCATATTCCTGAAAATTAATTTCCTTACACAAAAACATTTATTAACGTATTTGCCATGGCTCACTTGACATTAACAGAAAACTGAAATTTTCGATTTTGGTTTTTATTTAATTACTCTGCTAATAAGAGAAATTTGGTCTTGAGAGTAGTACACTATTAAGGCACTTTTTCAAGAGTAACCAAAACATGACACTAGTGTTTTGGTACACCTTTAAGTTTTGTTGAAAATAACATCTTTGTTTTTTCTTGTGGATCTTGGCAGGTTTAGTATTAAACTCTTCCTCTTTTCAACAATGTGTCACACGTGTGTATGTAAGTCGTTTAATTTCATTAATACGCATTTTTTAATTCTGAATAGATTTACAATTAAGTAGTAAGTACACGAAAAGTTAGATTTTTATCAATTTCATTCAGAAATAACTAATTTTAAGGAAGACCAAACTTAAGTACAAATATTTACAAGATATATTCGAATAATTCACCATTTGTTCCAAACAAGAACAACACCTTGTAATAGTCGAAATTAGAACGTTTTGTAACATTTGTGGAGAAATCATTCCAAATGTGTATATAACAACTCACCTTAGATCTCCGACATTATTGAATACGTGAACATAAACATTTTCTTTCAGATAACCCCAAAGAAAAAAATCTGATTGGTTTATGTCTCGAGATCTTGCCGGCCATCACCAATCCACTGGTTGTCGAATTGTCGATTCAGAGAACAACCCGCGCATTGTGAGTTGGTGCTCCATCTTACTGGAACCATCACATATGTCTTTTAGCCAATGGTATACCATTTTAAAAAAACTTCAAAAGATGAAGACATCTTTCAGCTGTAATTGGGTATTTATATGGGCGATATCGGTGTTTCTTTAGAACTGAGTGAACAGTAGATCTTGGTACACCAGTAATATTTTCAATTTGTCGAGTTGATGATAATGGATTTTCAACAACTGTCAAAACATACTTTCATTTTGAGGATTATGTCCCTTCTTGAGTCTTCGAACAGGTTTCTTGAAGCATCCGTAGAGATTTAAATTATCATATAGCCTTCTGAAAACTATGTGACAATGTTGCCTTCTTTCTGGATACTTGTTGAGCTACATTCGGCCAGCTTCTACAGGATTCCTTTTCTTTTCTATTATGTCAAACTATTACTGAAATTTTTCATCAGAAACTTTCGGACGAACATCAAGAGCACTTCTGACGTATAGAATAGATGAAGTTTCATTTCTAGATATGTCGTAATGTCACAACTAGTTACAACATTTTAATTTGAATTGGAAACTATTCAGAATCAAAAAATGAAACGACTGAAATACACATGTGTGTCATATCCTGATTACTCTTGAAAAAGTGCCTTAATAATGTACTACTTTTAAGTCCATATTTTTCTTGTTATTACTGACTAATTAAATAAATACCAAACTCGTCAATTTCAGTTTTTTGTTAATGTCAAGTAAGCCACGGCAAGTACATCAAATGCATTTATCCTATGAAATTAGGCCCATAACAATATAACTTCTTTGTAGGCTGACCCAAGTCGTAACTCTTGAAATAAGTGAGATCCCATGCTGAACATTTTTATCCTAGACACGCGGTACATGAGTCGGCCGCTGTTGCCTCTTACTCTTGGCAGTACAAAAACGGCGATTTCGAGAAAGTCCCATTTGTCGTCTTCAGGTTCTCCTCAACAGCTGGCTCGACTACGTATTACTCGAATTGACATTAAAGAAGAGAACCTGAAGGTAGCAAATGGGACTTTGTCGAAACGTTGTTTTTTGTTTTGTACTGTTAGAAGTCAGAGACAACAGCAGCAGATGCTAAACAACATACGGGAAAACAACGGCATTGCATACTACTCTCCCGTAAACCATGAAATAAGGGTGCATCATTTAATTAACTTAAGACGTTCTATTGTACGTCGCTGTGAAATGTGTATTGAAAAGAACGGTTTACATTTTGAACGAAGTGTCTAATTTTATTATACTAGTGTTATTGTTATTTATTTATAAATCGTTATTGCTAAGAATTCTTATTAATTTCACAATTATTAATTAAGTATTGTTACAATAATAAATAAGGATTGTTAAAATTAGTGTACTAAACAGATTTCAATTTACAAAAGTCTTGTATTTGAGTATGGCTTGATACAGTGGCGGCCCTTTAATGAGATCAAGTGAGCAGCGGTCTATAACTTATTAGAATCTCACTTAAAAACTACATACATGTTTATGGCGAAATTGATACATACATAATTATACAGAAAGTATTGATCGCATAACAATAATAATTACCTATGCATTTCTTTTTATACGAGGATAATAACAATGGATACCAAAAAAATCGATAACCTACCTATTTATAAATGAAAATGTATTTGAAATTTTAAAGAAACGATCGTTAGGTACTAAAATGGCTCTAAATGTTTTATTATATCTTTTTTATTAAAAACTTTATATTCTATTATTCACATAAAGCATATTACTTAACTTAGTACCACATCAAACACTAAAAATCAAAATAACTCGGAAACGCACAGGAATTTCGAAACAGAAGAAGGTACATTATTTTTGTTAAACTGTATGTAGATAATGAAAATAACAGTTTTTTGAAAAAATAGTCATTGGCGTAGAAGTTCTGTTTATCAAAGGGGTTGAGCACCCCTCCACTCCGCCACTGTGCAAGTTTGTGAACATCCTTGTCGCTTGTTTTATACCCCTTAATTAATAAACATTATCCCCCCAACATGAAAAAAATCTAAGCATTCGTTTATGAGTTATAATGAAAATTTGAGAAAAAAAATTATATTCAACACCCTGTATCTCGGAAACGAAGCCTTCTACGACATATGTTTATAAGAACTTTTCTTTTTAGAAATATGTGTCCTATCTCCTGTTAAAGTTTATCTACAAAAAACTGACTCAGCCTGTATATATATATATATATATATATATATATATATATATATATATATATATATATATATATATATATATATATATATATATATATATATTATAATATATATATATATATATATATATTATATATAAACAATCAACAATAGTTTTCAAATAACCACTATATTTATCAACTGGTAGATTTTTTTTATTTTTATGGATTAAAAATTATGAAATTTTATGTTGTTACTTTTTAAAATGGCCACAGACATTTGAGTAGCAGCAGTGTCGCTCTGCTATAAATTATAAAAACTTGCCAAAAATTTTTAATATATTTGGATACTCCCCTTACTTGTCTCTTTTCAAATTACCCAATGAGAAAATTTAAATACTTAAAAATGGCCTTTTAGGGCTAATTTCATGTCTATCTTAGAGAGTATTAAATTTCACTTACTGCGTATCTGCGCGGTAATTTGTTCTATAGTGCATCAAACATAGTAGGCAACACCCTGACATGGCCTGTCCGGGAAACGATCCAGGTCGTGTGGGCAGTGCTCTATACAAATCCATATTCAACCGTCGGAACGGGATACAGTATTGAATATTCCAGCTTCCGCTCCACGATTGGTGAGAGGATCACCCACACACCAACCATCATTCACGCCACATTTACTCTAGGCACGGGACTATTGTATGTTACCATCCTTACTGGGAGGTTTGGTAGCCGTGCTCCAAACGACTCCTTCCTATTCAGCTCTCATCTCCTGGTCTCGATATCATTCTCACAAAAAAAAGATAAAACGGATACATTCAACCCAAAACAAAAATATAAAAACGTCTAATGCCAGAATGTTTAAGCCACAAATCGATAAATTAAGCCAACACGCTTAGTATTATTAGCTATAGCCATTTTATATAAAATTTTTTTTCAGGTTAAAAAAAAATTAATGCTCAATTAAAATAATAAAAATAAAATAGTTCTCAATTGATAAAAACAAAAACAAAAACGTAATAGAAAACTGTATCACTTCAGTTAAGTGTAAAGTTGTGGAAAACTTTAATTTGAAATTAATAAAAGCGTTCACAAACGGAAACTTGACAATCTCTTTGTCATCCCCAAGGCAGTTTAATAATATTTAATTTATTAAAGATCTAGATATTCCTTACTAAAATAAAATTAGATTCCATACGTTTATGAAATTGTTTTAAATGCAGGCTTAAATTTAAGCTTTCATACGTCATGAATTTATTTTGGCATCTCAATTAATTCTTAAAGCTATTATCGTGCACTGAGGATGATAACTGTAATTTCTATCAAAACAGTTAAGTTGATATAAAATAAAAATAAACAATACACTATTTAATTTCCAAGATAAGTAGCTTAATTAGGTTTATAGAATAATTAGGAAGTAATTATTAACGCTGGATGATGCACATCCGTCGATACCCACCTCAACAATTTTGCAATTAATACTTATACATAAGCAACACACTTTAGACATTACAGAACCAACTGTTGGCACTGTGGTTAAATGTTGTAAATAATCATTTTATCAATATATGGTTTTGGTGGTGGATTGTTTATCGGAGCGGTTTCTTTAATCGTACGTTAACCATATGCGTTTCCAATAATGGAAATCGGCTACGATTTAAAACGTTTAACACTTCATCCAATATCCGCTCTTTATAATTGATTCAAAATATATGATGCGTTTTTAAAAATCTCATCTGTGGTAAAATTTAACACGTAGAATTTGTGGAAAAACACATATCAAGGGTATACACCTATTTCCTTGTGTGTATAAGACGAATTATGGTTTGAGTGGGGACGCGCGTATCTGCAACCTTTCCATTTATTAAACATTCAAGGTATTCCAGTTATAAAAATAACAAGTATTTCTTCATTTAGCAATGAATTAAACGTTCCGTGCACGAAGATGATTAGGAATGTTAACGTGATTTTATTATTATGGTTTACAAGTTCAGAAAGTAAGAATACCTATTGTTTAATTATTAACAAATATTTATTTTCATTTGTTTTATTTACAAATTAATTTTAGAAAAATCAATTAAGCAATCTTAAAAGAAGAAGTTGCATGAATCGTATTGTATATGTTCTTTTCAATGTCAAAATTATGACCCATTTTTTGTAAACATTTGCAGTAAACGGTCAGAATTATGATACACGTGGAACTCTAATCTATGAAGATTTAGGTTGTATACCAATAAAGGCAGACACTAATGATCAATTAGCGTCTAGTTATAACTGTGATGAACCATTTAATAATCCATGCCTTTATCAAGGTAAGAAGTATGAGATTAATAAAGCTGTTCCATGGCAAGTCTCCTTACCGAGCTGTAGTAGTAGCTGCAGATGCAAATCTGATGGGTAGGTAGACTTCAAATTTATTACAATTAAAATAGTCAAAATTTAAAGATTTTCATGCGCTATATTGCGATGTCCTGAAGTAGGCTTAGTTACTCTAGGTCCTGGATGCTATCATACTTATTCGCTTAAGGAATGCTGTAATAGAGGGGAAGTGTGCCGTATGTGTGCATTGACTTTAAAAATTTAATCATTTACATCATTTATATTTAGCTCCATTTGATGATGTTGCTACTTGTCAAGTGGATGGTAAAGTATATATGATGGGTCAAAAATTCTTTCCAAATAACACCAACCTGCACTGCATTTGTGATGAAGATTTTGAAGGCAAATATGAAACAACATTTTGCCGAAAGGTTGTTTGTGGACTAAAATTAAAGAATAAAGAAGAAATTAATAAACGTTGTGCTCCATTTTATAGTGACAAGAATTGGCGCCTATGCCCTACATCTTGGATTTGCCGTATGTATTTAGTAGTTTTTACCAAGTCCTACTTTTTTTTATTTCTAGCGTCTGATGAATTTACAGATGAAATAAAAACTTCTGGTAAACAAAGCGGAGAAGGTAAGTTAACCAATAGTTTATGTTGTACATAGTGTTGCTCTATTTTAGTGTGTGTATATGGTGACAAAAAAATACAAATGAAAGACTATTTTGAAAGAATACAGAAGAATTACATAATGCGTGGTGATGATACCATCAGATGTGCTTGTGAAGTGCCTCCTTTGCTGACTTGCTTACAAAACTCGTTTACTCCTTGGAATAAATAGTGTGTTCGAAAAATACCTGTATTATAACTGTGTTTTAAAAAAAATAAAAGAATTTTGGATGCAAACCAAATATGTAGTTACAGTTAGCCCAACTGAGGATATAAATAAAAATAGTTTTTTCTTCAGACGTCAATAAAAGATGATATTTTAAACTTCACCTGACAACGTTAAAGTTTGACATTTTCACCGGGGGCTGCAAAACTCTTTTTCATCCCCTCGCGGCGGATGCAAACCGCGCAACGTCTACTGCTGCTTGCCAGAGCACGCTAAGTAAATTCCTCATTTTCACAACCTAATTATTTTTCCTTATTTCACATTTAAGTGTAAAAAACGTCTGAAGAAAAAATAGTATATTTTATGCGGAGCAAAGTGACTTTTTTTGGCTCATCTCACTACGTTCATCCGTCAAACCTACAGGTTCGCCACAAAAAGTGTCACTTTAGCTCCTTATAAAGCAAGATACTATTTTTAGTTAATTATAAGTACGAATAAAATGGTTCTTCTTAGAGCGAGTTCCAATTACAGTACTCAACCACTACAGTGAAATTTTACGTTCTTATTAGTAAAAAAATCTCAAATTCATACGTATCACGCATTTAAATATGGTGGTAAACTGGTGAAGTGCGAACACTACACTCGTTATCAGATCATATTCTAATTCTCAAATAATAAAATTCTTATCTTTTTTGGGATTTTTTAATGGTGTACTTTAAATTATACAATCTAAACGTATCGATAACACTTACAGTTATCTTCGTCAGTAGTAATGTTTGTTAAAAATTGTTAAAGATGTAGTAAACAATTTTGTCAAATTTGAAAAATTAAAACATAAACATAAGCCTGCTATTAGTATAACAGTTTGGGAAACATAAAGCCAACTATAAAATTTTTTTAGTAAAGAATAACTAGGTCATAAAATTAAATATTATTAAACTGCCTCAAAAAAAAAATCCCAAAAAAAGATAAGTATTTTATTATGAGTGTTAATGGTGAAAGTTTACATTTTCATAATTCTCAAATAGTTTTTAAAGTAAATCGTTTGTATAAATTGCATTTACATTAGTAATTTTTTTGCAATTTCTGCTACTACTGGTTCATTTCTGTGTATTCGTATTAGTTTCCAGTTTAATGCTGTGTAGCTCCATGTCGAACGAGTGGATTTCGTACTTAAGTAATTTATTGTTAGAGATATGTTCTTTTCTGTATTTACATAAGTATTTATGGAAAATTATAATTAATCCAAACACAGACTGTATGTTATTATTACTACTGTCATGTGTATTTGAACGCCCTGTATATATTTACGTATTTTTTTTACTTTTTATTCTTTTTTTTTGCTAATGCCTCAATTTACGATAACGAAACTTGTTGTTTTTTTTGTATTCATCAAGGTATAATTGGAAGTAACAAAAGATTGTTTGATTTTCTAAGTTGTAATGGTTTTCGAATTAAACTTTTTGTATTGCAATTAAGACTTGATTTCTGGGATTGGCAATTATATATTTTGTGGGTTAATTAATTGGAAATAGCAAATTTTAAAGTTGAATCTAAATTAATTTTCCTGTAAATTTTTATAAAATATAAAATAAAATGTGGTTGTAGATAAGAAAAGCTCGTATTTAAAGTGTAGTATCAAATCATTCCTTGGTTTGCTTGTTTAAGCAGGGGCTGTTGATGTTAATTTTATTTATCGCGTTTAGTAATTGACGCCGTGTTTCTGTCGGAATAGAGTATCTCGGTCCATAGTGTTAAGTAATTATCATTATCGTTTAAGGAATAAATCTGTCAACGGTTTTAGTTTGTTGGAAAAGATGGTGCAATATTACGGAGAGGAGAAGAAGCTTTTTTTTGCGTACTTAATTGCGCGGGGAGTCTCGATATGACTTTTGTAAGAAAGATGTGATCTGTGAGCTTGGGGGCGTGCGTTTTTCGAGTACCAAGAGGATCGAACTTTTGTAGAAGTTGTTTGCAGCTAAAGGCATTCGGTCAATGTTTGTGTAGAAGTTCATTCCTCCTGGTGATTTATTTTGAAGTTATGGACCGTGGGGTCAATTTATGAACATTTCACTAAGTTTGTGTTTATTTAAGTGCATCTTAGTGGTGGCTCGTGGTCGCGCTTAAAGCGGATTTATATTACCAAATGAAACCATTGTGAAGACACAACGTTTTGTTTTCCTGGTGAAAGAAAAACTGCTACAACAGACACTGTAAATGTTTTGTAAATAGACATTTTTCTTTCGTTTCAATATTAAAGACATGTAAATAAAGCTAACGGTTTAAATGAACATTAACGTGTGCACATAAACTATATAAGGCCAATTAACTTTTGAGTATCGCTATCGTAATTTAAGACTGGGAAGTTTCCATATGGGTTTGCCCTGTTGCTTTTGTCGCTGACCGGTGGGGAAGGTAACGCATTATTTTACGTTATTGTGAATGCTATATCATAACTTTGTTTGTAAACTTGGTGAAATTATTGGTTGACGAGCGAATAAACGCAGTCGTTTTTTTTTGTGTTATTTTTGCAGTAATTGATGCTCTCATGTTAATTTCAATTTAAAGGTTGACGAACTGCGTTTATTTGCGATATCTTTAGTATTTTGTTTTTTTTTATTATTTAACTAAATATACCGCAAATTTATGTGTATGAACATTTCATATGGTAAAATTGATTTTAGTGACCATTTGGTTACGTAATGTTTTGAATTTTAACCATATTTTGGTAATTCCATTTCCGTAATTTAAAAGTAAATCTGGTAAGCCTCCAAGGGTGGCAATTTTATATTTAGTTTTCTAGTACTTAAGATTTTAAATCAAACCGAAACCAGTGTAAATAAATCGTTTAAATATTCTGGTCCCTATTTTGTGAAATACTATTGTTGCATCTATACGTCTCCTTCTTCTTCGATTACCTACCTTAGTTTGAATCTCTGTCTAACTTTCCATTTTGCGTTATCTCAATTTTGAGAGATTTCAATGTTCATAACTCTAATTGGATCCAGTATTAATCTACTTCTAACCCTACTGGTCACATTGCAGAAACATGTTCTATTTTATGTGATCGCACGCAAATGATTTCCCACAAGAATCCCTGACAACCCTAATCATACTTCACATCCTCTAGATCTCTTTCTTACATGAAACCCACTGGTCCATCTGACCATTGTCTAATAAAAATAACTTCTACTGTCCCCAATTCCACTATTGTTCGCAACACTGACAGAACCTTGTGGTGTTTTAAGTCAGCTAAATGGAGTGACTTACGGGATTTCTTAGCAACCTTTCCGTAGCGTAAATATTGTAGTAAGTCGTCCTCATCTTGGAACATTGCTCTTTCCGTATCTGAACCCATCCTCATGGGCATGTTGTACATTCCCAAAAAGCAAAATGGTACATGTCATTTGCGTTCCCAACTCTGGTTCAATAACTATTGCTGATGTATATATATATATATATATATATATATATATATATATATATATATATATAAACTTAAATTTTAATCTAAATGGAAATTTAATAAAACGGTCGAGAGTCATGCAAAATACGTGTGAGTGTGAGTGTGAGTGTGAGTGAGTGCGAGTGTGAGCGTGAGCGTGAGCGTGGGCGTGTGTATGTGCGTGTGCGTGTGTGTAGATGCGTGCGTGCGGGCGTGTGTGCGTATGTGTGCGTTGGGTAATACGCGTATGTGTTTGAATATGTGTGTGCCTCGAAAGAAGGACCGGAATTACCATTCCTATAAGGGTTGGTTATGTTTGTTTCAGGTGGGATAGCTCAAGACCAGATGGCGGGCTTAACGCCTTCTGGTTGGGGTTAGAAGAGTCGGAATTTGGTAAGTCGGGTGAACTGCTAGAACCAGATTAACCGTGTGTCAGGGGCAAAAATCAAAGTA
>JARFJB010002057.1:0-190000 GCA_036346205.1 Vesta saturnalis
TGTGGTAATTCAACATATAATTGGTAAAGCATTTGCTTCAAGGTCAAGGAAAACACAGCAAAAAACCTAGACATACCAAAAGTTAAAATTAAAATCAAAATTAAGTTTGCCTCGAGTAGGATTTGAACCTACGACCTGTACTTTGCCAGAATACCGCGCTAACCAACACCACTATCAAGGTTCAGGCCCCAATCGATGTAAATTTCGTCTTTATGTATGTAGAACTGATGTAAATTCACCTTTGAACTTATCCGTTCATAACAAAAACTTATAATAAAAGAAGAGATTGATTGTCGCAACAGAAAACATAATAAATAGTGATACACCATCTTCATCTGACCATGAAGAAGTAAGGTTAAATATCCCAAGTTTATTAAGCAGCTCCAGAAGAATGAGTGGTCAAAAGAAGATAAGACGTGATTGACCAAAGGTCTACAGAAGTCTTCGTGTTGCAGAAGGAAAAATACAAAAACTCAAGAGAGCTGTTGATAAACATCGCAAACGTCTTCAAAGACTTACTACTCCAAAGTCATCGAAAACAAAAATGTCACCATTTTATAAAATCAAGGAAATTACTAAAGGCTACGAGATTCCTGATAAAATAAAAAGTTACTGTTATTTGGTTAACTTCTTGAAGAACAACTAGTTGGGAATAAGTTCAGTAGTGTGCAGAACGAAAAAAACAAATAGGTGATCAGTAAAGTAGTAAGCGAAGGTTTGTTTCGGAAATATCGCCTGATAGGGGACACACGAAAAATTATTAGTTACAAAATGAACAGAAAGTTCCAAAATAATTAAAATTCTTCACAGTATGAAAGAGAAAAGAGAAATCACGCAATAACGGAAAATTAAAAAAAAATGGTTGCCGATTTTTAGAAGCAGACGAGAACTCTAGAATGTGTCCGGGCAAAAAAGAGCAAATCGATATTTCTGAAAATAATTAAAATTTTTCACGGTATGAAAGAGAAAAAAGAAATCACGCAATAACGGAAAATATAAAAAAAATGGTTGCCGATTTTTAAAAGCAGACGAGAAGTCCAGAATGTGTCCGGGCAAAAAAGACCAAATTGATTTTTCTGAAAATTATGTACTGAAATTCGCATCAGAAATACAATCGATGCATTTTGGAGCTTCTAAGCAATAGTTGCCACTGCACACACTCGTGTACTATGTGAGAAATAAACGGGATAATACTATTGATGACTTTAGCTTCTGTCCAGTAAGCGAAAATCTAGATGACCAGGCTTGCGCTGTGTGGGCACATTTGAATCGCCTTTTAAAAAAATATCGCCATTTCATCCTAACATAAAAACCGTTCATTTCTTTTCCGATGGGCCAACATCCCAGTATAGAAACCGCAATAGTATTTTTTTCCTTAGATCGGAAGTGCCAGTATTGTTTAAAAATTTGGAAAATTTAACATGGAATTACAGTGATAGTGGTCATGGAAAGGGGCCAATGGATGGTGTAGGGGGGCTCTTAAGAGAAACGCAGAGCAACTAGTTTTGCAAGGCCAAGATATTTCATCTGCAAAATTATTGGTTGAGAAAATGAAAGATAGCAAGGTTGACATTTGGGAAGCCCTTCAAACGAAATATAGAAAAGAAAAACACAACAACCAACAGAAATTCCAATAATTCCAGCAATTATGAATATTCATCAAGTTAATTGGTCACGACAACAGCGCAATTCTTTATTTCTGACACAGACTAGTTTTTTGGCTGCCTTTTCAATGCAATATGCAGCCATTTCCCAATGAAGGAACAGGAGATCAAATTTTAGGTAGAACGAAATTGTATCCTTTTTCCTATTTTTACTACGAATGCTAAAAAACAGTATTAGGTACCTATAATATAGTTTTCTTTTTGTAATATTTGCGTAACTAACTTTCACAGCTACTAGTGAACATACTAGTGAACCTGCAGAAAACAATCGTGTACTGTCTGATATAGTGCTATTACCATATAACACGGTGAATAATTCCCTGTTAAACAAAAATATGAAGAACAAAATGATTAAAAATGGACTATGGTTTTTTTGTACGAGGTCATTTTCAAATGAAAGTATGGGAATCAAATGTATGTCATGTGCTAGGACATACCACTCCAAGTATGCTGACAAATTTAAGTTAGCTGTTGTAAATAATGCTTTATTTTGTAAGGCTTGCAGTGGAAAAAGAATTTAAGCCTGTTGCCAATAAAATTCTTCTGAAATCAATATTTTGTATTTCCTTACTATTGTATTGTATTGTATTGAACCGTAAATACTGAAATGACTTCCATGTTACTGAAATAATACATACTAAAAATCTTGTTCCATTAGTAAAATCCAAGGATGTTGATTTTATGTGCGCTGATACCATAGGGGATATCTCGTACAGTAACGCTACGTATCCGAAAAATTGTTCTCGAAAAATCTGAACTTTTTTCTCAATTTTCCCCGATGTCAAAGATCCTGAACATCTTACACAACATGAAATGGATGCAATTATTAAAACAATCACCGAGGATTCAGATAGCGATGATCTTGGTGTTACCGACGAAGGCGCTTCTGATGAATTCATAGAAAACAGTGGACATGACTCGTGTTCTGAACAAGAAGGGAACAAAGATGCTGCTAAGGAAAGGGACGATGTTGACGGGGATGAAGGGGATGATCTCGAAGACTTGCAACAAAATTAGTTGCTACTACAATTCGGAACTCTTTAATTTTTCAGTCGTGACCAAAAAAAGGTGCGGTACTAGGAACCAAACAAAAGTAAGTGCGCCAAATATTCTGCCAAAAATATTCTCAAAATTTTTCCACTGTCTATGCTAACTAGACAACAAGTAACAGATGAGCTAACGGCGTTTTCAATTTTTATTAAAAGCACGTATGGTAGAAAAAATTAGTAACTATACGAATATATCCATCAGAAGTACCCAAAATCATTACACAAGAGCACGGGATGCGAAAGAAACTATGAAGGAAGAAATTTAGCATTATTTAGAATCCTTTATCTAGCATGTGTTAAAAATTAACCATACAGCTTTTAAAGAGACATGGTCAGAAGGCGGCTCTGGACGTGCGGTTTAATAGCTAATATTATTATTAAGCCATACTTTTTTGAGCAGACAGAAGGAATGCTTTCAGAAGCTGTAAAAGTTATTTCGTATGTATCACTGTCCTTGAGATATTACTACTGATTACTTTCCTCATCTAAAATGCATGTATTTTGACAATATCTAGGTCACATGATCTCAGCGATAATATACCATTCAGGGTAGAATCGATTGATTATAACCTTGTGTACCACGTGCTACGTTTATTGTGTAATTTCGTTTCTCAAATCTTTTTAGACAAATCCAACTCTTTACGCTAGGGAAATTCTATATGAATTTGTATCGAACTGCGAAAGTCCAGGGGAGTACCTAACTATCGATGAGATGCTGGTTCCATTCCAAGGTCGTGCAGCTTTATTCATTATATACCTTGTACAAATCTTTAAAGTTCTGTAATTATATTCCTACACCCATGGATACAAATTTTAGCTACTTAACAGTTTGGGTAATAAATATAAGATTTTGTGCCTTTTGCTCAATCGTAGATTAAAGTGGGCCAGGTTCATAAAATTATCGATTTATCTTATCAGCCAAAAAATATTTACATGTACCTAGATATGTTCGCTTCAAAATCGCGGTTGCTTTTTCCTGAAACTAATAGTTAAATACTCGGACGCCAACTTGTTTTTAAGTATGGAATAAACCAGTAAACCATTATACAATGAAGTTAAAAGAAATTTCTACAGATTTTAATGGAATCAGAATACCTTATTCTTACACTATAGATAACAAAATGGATGTCTGCTGTCAGCGTTTTGGAAAATTGTTGCGTAATGTTACTTCAGGTTGAAATAAATCTGGATTTGTGTGCTAATTCCCAAATGAATAAATCTCACTTTTGATTAATCGTACTAATACCAGAGCTTACATTAACGGTAAAATATTTAATGGCGTAGATGTGTTTAAACGTGTGAAGGTGAAGTTGAAATAAAAAATAAAACGTAAACGTGAAAGTAAAAATAAAAGTGCCTGAAATGAAAACGTCTCAAACATTGTAAAATAACTTTAAATAACTCACCATAAGATTTGTAGCACTTTTAATAAAAAATATTTAACAGAACAAAAATAAATGCTTACATTCACCATCTTAACTCAAAAAAACGACGCCAAGGTGCTATATTGCGCAAGAACATGTTTAGATTGAATGTGCAAACACTGTGCGTACGAGTTTTAATTAAAATAAGTAAATGCATGTTTTTATGCAACGCACATGGCACGAAATGCACGTTAAGTTGCCTACATAAAGGTGAATTATTAACAACACGTTCGAAGTTTGTTACAACCTAATAAACCAGCAAATTATGGTATAAATATGTTTGCATTGTGTGACTCGAAACTGTTTTACATTTCAAATCTTGAAATTTACCGTAGGAAGCGACCACAGGAGTATATGAAACTTCTAACTCTCCAAATCATATTGTCTTAGACTGATCGAGCCTTCAAGAATAAAAACAGAAACTTGACAACAGACAACTGGTACACTAGTTATCCATTGGCCAAAAAACTTCTTGAAAATAAAGTTACGCTACTTAGAACACTAAAAAAAAAGCGAAAGATTCCACCCGAGTTACTGCCAAATAAAGACAAACAGATTAAATCAACTATTTTTGCGTTTTCTCGTAAAGTTACACTTGTGTCTTTTACTCCTAAAATGAATAAGTCTGTAAGCTTATTATCCACTATGCATGATAGTGATTCTATAGACCTGGAGACTCAAAACCTAGTCATTGTGCTAGACTACAATTCTACTAAAGGGGGAATCAGCACTGTCCATCAAATGTGTTCGCAGAATCTTTTTGAAGCAACTAGCATCTCTTATGAAGCCCTATTAGGTAACGAGATCAAGGCTAACGAACCTTATTTTAGCGTCAAAAATTTTCTAGGCCTACACAAAGCCGAAATGGTAAACGATCAACAACAACCTACAGAAAAACCCAAGGGAAGATGTGTTCAGTGTGGCAGAAATAAGAACCGATCCACCAAAGTAATGTACATAGTTTGTCGGAAACCTGCATATAAAGATCATGTAATTACATCCCATGTTTGTTGGGAATGTGACGCCTTGGAGTCTGATGATGACAGTATATAAGACTTTTATTTGTGATGATGAAATCCCAGTTCCTATATTTCTAGTATGATCAGAATTATGTTATTTCTTTTTGACATTCAAGACTATTATTTTTTTGCTTCAGTTTTCATACATTTTATACGAGCGTTTTGTGGACATGACCATATGAGTTGTTTTTTGAGTTCCTAAATTATTTTACCGAGTATTGTTTTTTATGTTCAAGAGTATTATTGTGTTTTATATTTATATGTATTTTTTGTATATCAACATTTACATAAAAACAATAAATACCTTTCTAAACTATGTATTTATTAGACTCCAATATAAAGTTACTTTTATGTCATAATCCCAACAAAAGTCATTAACATATAAAGTACGCCACAACGACGAATTATATGATACCAACAAAGTTTTGCGGAGGAAAAGCTAGTATACATTATCACAGCCACATTTCCATTACTTTTTAAGCAAATTATTCCATTTTTTAACAACCACCAAGACAACTATAAATTAAGTTTAATTAGAAACTTATTTGGCTTTGGAACTTTCTGTTCTGCTGCCAATGGTTTAGTTAAGTTTGTATTGACCTTTTCAGTTAAACGTTTATGTTGGTAACACCACCAATGCTAACAATTGATCCTCCATCACTTGTCATCACCTAACACTTATAATGTTTTTCTAATTCATGCCTACAACTAATTGTTAAGAAATGAGACAGGTTCATTATAAAAAGAACACGGTGTGTAAGATATTTAACTGGATTTTGCATTTAAAACACATGTAGTAACTATATATGATTTTAGGCATATGTCATTTTCCTCTTTAGCTTCATAAACACACCTTGCTGCAAGTTCATATTCCATATGTATAACATCAGTTAATTTCTTAACGTCAACATCATCTAGATTATATGTTAATAAATCTAAACTTTCAAAAATACACCTCATAAAACAATGAAACTCGCTTTCGTCCGGAAGATGCAGTTCGCGGTACATAATTTGAGGAACTAGAGGATCCACATTTGACTCCTCTATGCATCTATCAGTAAACGGAGATATCAATGTTTCCCAAGCACTTACAACATGTTCTTCTAGCTGCAACAGAAACAAAATTGAAAATGTAATTAAACTTTAAATATCCTACTTCTTGCGATTGTACGATAAATGGTGAACATAACACTGTTCCGAACAAGATGAATAGCTTCATAATTATGGTGTACGAAGTCGCAAATTTTGTGATTATATACTATTGTACTAATATGAATTGAATGTAATGTATATTCACTTCTCCCGCTATTTAATACTAATAAAACTACCGTAATGTATTGAAGCTATAGTGGCTTAGATCTCACATAAATTTAAGGCTACTTCTGTTTTATAATCAACTTTGTGTCCTTAGTATATTGCTGCACCAAACTACACTCAAAACAAATTATTGTAGCCGCTGGTTATGGTCATACACTCACCGATAATTTGATGTATTGATTGTTTCCGTTTTTTAAGATTGTATTAAGTTTGGAAGTTCAAAATAATGGAAATTTCTGTTGACTAATATTATAATACCTGAATCGTCGTAAGAAATATTATATAATATAATAATAATAATAATAATAATAATAATAATAATAATAATAATAATAATAATAATAATAATAATAATAATAATAATTGAATTGAATTGATAGTTTATTTCAAAAATGTATACATTTATGATCCGACCAAGTCAAGGGACTTAACGGTCGATATCCTGAATAGCACATAAGGTATATATTTTACAATTAATGCATGTTAACAAAGTAATAACACATTCCATTGTCAATGAAAAGCAGTTTTATACGTTTTTTCTAAATTAAAGTTTGATTCTATAAATGAACTTAACAATCAAAAGTTGACATGTATCTTTTAAAACATAATTATACAGTATAATTTATTACCAGAGTCACTATTGAGTTATAAAAACCAAAAATAAGTGAATAAATAAATAATTAGATATATCAATATATTTTACATTATCTTGCTAAAAACTAAGAACTTGGTTTATTAAAAAGAGAAAAAAATAAAATAAAAAAAATAAATTTTTTTTTTCTTTTTTTACAAAAGTAAATCGGAGAAGTTTAATAATGATTTAAATTTAATTTTTATTTTGCAACCAGTGTTTTAGTTTTTTTTGAAAATACTTATCCTATTTGGATATGTAATATTAGGCGGTATTGAATTAAACATTTTTGGAATAGCACACTTTAGAGAGCGTTGTCCATGTTTATTATAGTAGTGCGGCATGTGGTAGTAGGTTCTCCTTGTTTGATAATTGTGCAATAAAGGTATTTTATGTTCGTTTTTTCCATAATATGTAAGTATATTAAGATACTTATAGTAACCTTTCGATGTTAAAGTATCTGCCTTTTGCAATAATTCTTGTTTTGTCATGCTCTTCTTTCCGAATATCATTTTTAGAATTTTTATTTGAAGTAATTCAATTTTATTTACATGCGTTTGGTCAGTGCATCCCCATATTTTCACTGCATATCTTAGTACAGATTCAACGATTGCCTTGTAAACTATAATCATTGTTTTTATATCAGTATATCTTTTTAGCAAGTATAAACATCCTGATATGTTTTTGATTTTTGAGTATATCTTGTTTACATGTTTATTATAATTTAACCTATTGTCTAGAATTAGTCCCAAGTAACTTGTTTCAGTTTTATTTTCCAGTTTTGCACATACACAACTAATTTTATTACTTAAGCACTCACATGTATGTAACATAATTTTAAATGGATTAATTTTATTCATGTGCGGGGTACTGAACACCATAGTAACGGTTTTTTCCGCATTAATAAAAAGGTTTTTCTTGTGCATCCATACACATATACTATTTAGCTCTTCCTGAAGAATATCTTGACAAGTTGTTATGTCTGCATGAGAAAATAATAACATCGCATCATCCGCGTACATGAACAGTTTGGCTTTTTTTGTCGTTTCGAATATCTTATTTATATAAATCAAAAACAACACGGGGCCTAAATTGCTTCCTTGTGGTACTCCATGGTTAACAGTTTGTTCTGTGCTTAATTCGTTTTCGATTTTCATCACGAACTTTCTATTTTGAAGATAACTTTCAAACCCCCCCCCCCCCCCCCCCCCCCCCCCCCCCCCCCCCCCCCCCCCCCCCCCCCCCCCCCCCCCCCCCCCCCCCCCCCCCCCCCCCCCCCCCCCCCCCCCCCCCCCCCCCCCCCCCCCCCCCCCCCCCCCCCCCCCCCCCCCCCCCCCCCCCCCCCCCCCCCCCCCCCCCCCCCCCCCCCCCCCCCCCCCCCCCCCCCCCCCCCCCCCCCCCCCCCCCCCCCCCCCCCCCCCCCCCCCCCCCCCCCCCCCCCCCCCCCCCCCCCCCCCCCCCCCCCCCCCCCCCCCCCCCCCCCCCCCCCCCCCCCCCAAAAAAAAAAAAAAAAAAAAAAAAAAAAAAAAAAAAAAAAAAAAAAAAAAAAAAAAAAAAAAAAAAAAAAAAAAAAAAAAAAAAAAAAAAAAAAAAAAAAAAAAAAAAAAAAAAAAAAAAAAAAAAAAAAAAAAAAAAAAAAAAAAAAAAAAAAAAAAAAAAAAAAAAAAAAAAAAAAAAAAAAAAAAAAAAAAAAAAAAAAAAAAAAAAAAAAAAAAAAAAAAAAAAAAAAAAAAAAAAAAAAAAAAAAAAAAAAAAAAAAAAAAAAAAAAAAAAAAAAAAAAAAAAAAAAAAAAAAAAAAAAAAAAAAAAAAAAAAAAAAAAAAAAAAAAAAAAAAAAAAAAAAAAAAAAAAAAAAAAAAAAAAAAAAAAAAAAAAAAAAAAAAAAAAAAAAAAAAAAAAAAAAAAAAAAAAAAAAAAAAAAAAAAAAAAAAAAAAAAAAAAAAAAAAAAAAAAAAAAAAAAAAAAAAAAAAAAAAAAAAAAAAAAAAAAAAAAAAAAAAAAAAAAAAAAAAAAAAAAAAAAAAAAAAAAAAAAAAAAAAAAAAAAAAAAATACGAGCTCTAAAAATACCTTCACAAGAGACACCATAGTAAAAAAAATTCTGGCTAGCATCGAATGGTTAAAATATTCTGGTAAAAAGGTATGTTTCGCATGGTGTCCTTCGCACTGCGGAATATCGGGTAACGAGCTTGCAAACGACGCAGCACGCAAAGCAGCAAATAGTGAAGATATCGACATCTATCAAGTTCGCCCTGAAGATGTTAAATTCTCAATAAAAAGGAAAGTTGTAAATTACGCCTTCGTAAATTGGACTAACCACAACTCCGCCTATTCAAAGATTAAAACAAACCTCAAAATATGGAAATTCCCAGAAACTATCTCACGAAGAGAGCAAGTTGCAATTTCAAGGTTACGCATTGGACACACGAACCTCACTTCCTCATATTTGCTTTTGAGAGAAGCAACTTCTCTGCACAAAATGTAACGAAGTACTTACTGTGCCCACATATTATTGAAATGTAGAGTTCAATAGACAAAGAATTCAAAATAAATTATGCGACCGAATAGATCAATGTTTAAACAATGACACACAGAATATCCAGAATCTAGTCAAGTTCCTAAAAGAAACCAGTTTATTACAAAAAATTTAACTAGTGCAAGTTACAATGCTTAGAATTTACGTACAAAGCAGCTAAGAATTGTTATGCGTGCAAATGACCTAGTCGTCGACGCACCTACCAAAAAAAAAAAAAAAAAATAATAATAATAATAATAATAATAATAATAATAATAATAATAATTGAATTGAATTGAAATGGTTTATTTATTCAAGTATATACATGGTTGGTCCAATCAAGTCCATGACTTAGCGATTGGTTCCAGTATTAAACAGTTTCGTTATTACAAAGACAAATTTCTTACCTTAACACAATTGATATTCAGGCGCTTTCATTATTTTAATAAAGTGTAAATGAAATATAAAATTTGAGAAAAAAGAAAAAAATAATGCTTTAATATATAAATAATAATTATGATACATTATCATTTTCAGTGGTTTCTAATTTAAATAACATTATTTCTTTGAATATTGTGTTTACGAAAGTATACCCAAAACAAATTTTCCAATAAATTTATAGTGGTTCCGATAAAACGTAGTTTATATTTACAAGTATGACAGAAAGACAGAGGTAGACAAAAAAGAAAAAAACAAATAGAATATATACATATACATATAAAATTGTCGTTAACAGTATGTAAGAGAAACTTAATTTAGTTTTCCACTTATTTTTTATTTTCACCAAGTTGGTTAGCACTAGATTAGGTAGAATTCATGATCCATTTCTTGACTTCTCTTTTGAATGTTCCAATTCTTCTAATTGACGTTATGTTATTTGGTAAGGTGTTAAACAATTTTGGTACCGCACACTTTAATGTTCTTGATCCGTATTTATTATATATGTAAGGGATTGAGTAGTAGATTCTTCTCGTCCCATATTCATGGATAACTTCTTGTTTGTATTCATTGTTATAAAAGTAAATCAATAAATTATAATACTTGTAGAAACCATTAGGGTTAGTGTACCAACTTGTCTAATAAAGTTTTTCTTCGTCATATGTACCGAAGATTAGTTTTATTAGTTTAGATTGTAGTGATTCCAATTTATTTACATGAACTTGGTCAGCACATCCCCATATCCTAACACCGTACCTTATAATAGACTCTATTAAAGCTTTGTATACCAATATTAGTATTTTTGTGTTAGTGTATCTTTTTAGTAAGTACATGCAACCAGATATTTTTTTTATTTTAGAGTATATATAATTTATGTGATGATTGTATTTAAGTTGATTGTCTATTATAATACCTTAGGTAGGTAGTTTCAGCCACACTTTTCAGTATTGGGCATTTGCAACCAATTACATTTCCCAGGCAGTCGCAACCGTGTAATCTAATTTTGGTGCATCCGGTTTCTGCATGTGTGATGTTGAAAAGTCATAGTAACAGTTTTTCCGAATTTATATAAATCTGTCTTCCATGTATCCATTTATATATATTGTTCAGATCAAGTTGAATTATTTTGTTGCATGTGTTAGTCACTATGAGAGTATAAAAGTACTGCATCGTCTGCATACATGTAGAGTTCCGTATTTTCGGCTAAAGATTTCATTTATGTAAATATTAAATAAGATTGGTCCCAAATTGCTTCCTTGGGGTACTCCATGTTTTACCAGTTGTTGCTCACTTACTTGTTCCTGTATTCTAATTACGTGTTTCCTGTTTAACAGATAACTTTCGAACCAGCATAAAAAGTTGTTGCTTACTCCAATTTCTTTCAAACTTTTCAATAGTATGCTGTGATCAACCGTGTCGAATGCTTTGAAGAGATCTATAAATACCGCTGTGATTAACTATTTTTGTCCAATGCGTTATTTATGTAATCCGTTAGGCGTGTTAAAAATTTGTTAAGTAATTGATTTATATTAAGTTAACATAGCTTTATAATTGTCATATTGAAATTGGAATTAAATTTATGATTCATAATATAATTAAACACATTTTATAACAATCTATATTTGCAAGAAAATTGTAAATAATAAATTTATATTGAAGAGATTAATAGAACAATGCTATTGTTATTGGAATAAATCATGTAACCATTTAATAACATTTGGCTGCCCATATGTTTTGTACAACTAATTCAATAATATATTTTCTTTAAACAAATACTCAACTAAAAACTTCAAATGGAAGGAAAATTATAGGTCATTGATTTTGTTTTATAACATTGTTACAAATTAAGTGAAAAAAGGAAAACAACAAAATTAAGATATAGGTATATGAAAAAAGAAATTTTTATGTGATTTATATTCAAATTATGTATTTACTAATATCTGTGATTGAACGAATATTAATGGCAACTGAATTTTCATCTTTCTTCACTAATATGCGTCCGTTCTTGAACCATACAAATTTATGATTAAAAACAGATGCTTTTCTTCTGGTTTCGCGGAATAATTGCCTTAGTTCAAAACATAAATGTTCATTAAAATAAATCTTGCCGTTTGTCTTTTTTTCGTTTACTTTTAATAATAATAATAATAATGAATGAACGAATGAATGAATGAATGAATGAATGAATGAATGATTTATTTCAGTAATACGGTACATTTAAGGGTCGAGCCAAGTCACACTGACTTAACAGCAGGTTCCCATCCTTGTGTTCTATGTACATTATTATATCCACCAAACAATTTTTACATTATGACGCCATATTGTGCGAACTATTACTATAATTTTATATCATTACTATTACAATACAAATACTTAGCTTTACTGTAATGTTTTACATTTTAGTAATAACAATAATCTTTGAATCTTTGAATCTTTATGTTTTCAATTTTCCTACAATTTTCGGTCGAACCAAGTCCTCAAGACTTAACGGTCAGTTCCATTCATAAACAAAATAAACATTTACAATAAAGATGTTTTAAAGCTACTTCACATACACTCTTACATAACGCAAACAACTTAATAAATTATTTGGTAAATTTAAATCAGGCATTAAATTAACGAACAGAAATAATTAATAAAGATTTAGCATTATATTACTTATATACAAACATTATGAAACAAAAGCTATGTAGCATTTTATATTGTTTAATTTATAAAAATCGCTTATTTTTTTTGTTTTTTTTACTTTCATTAAATATTAACTTTACTACCAGTTATACTGTTTTTTTTTCGATTTGAATAATTTATTTATTTATTTATTTCAATATTACATATACAGTTATCAGTCCTGCTAAGGAGAGACTTATCAGCAGGTTCCGAGTTAAATTATATATATATATATATATATATATATATATATATATATATATATATATATATATATATATATATATATATATATATAAAAATACACAATACATTATAAAACATAATTGAAATTATATATAGCGCTCTGTGGTTGCATGCAATCATTGTTATTGAAAATTAAGTAAATTAACAAAAATTTATCAGTGATGCAGAAAATATACACGAACAAAAAATATGTATACATAATACTAAAATAATAAATAAAACTAACATAATATTCATATCAACTTATAAACTATTTTTCAGCCATACTTTGAGTTCGTTTTTACAAGTAGATTTGGACATATTTTTACAATTAAATGGCATTTCATTAAGTAATTTTGGAATTATACATTTTAACGTACGATCCCCATATTTATTATACGAAAGAGGAACTACATATCTGTTATGACGTGTATAATGGGTATGTTCCGTGGTTGTTCGATAAAGCTCATTATTATAATTATCTAAAATATTGTAATACTTATAAAAAGCTATAGGAGTAAGAGTGTCTACAGTGTTTAAGACTTTTAAGACTTTCATCTGTAATTTGTTTATTTTTCGATATGTGTTAATTCTGCACACCCCAGTTGGGATGCCGTATCTGACTATTGATTCAAATAAAGCCTTGTACATAGCTACCAACAACTTTTTGCTGGTATATCTTTTAAGGCATACAAGCATCCGCTAATCTTTTTAATTTACCGAAAATATAATTTGTGTGCATGATATTTTAAGTTACAGTCAATTTTTATACCTAGGTACATCGTGTTAAAACCTGTTCAATTACGGAACAGTTACATTGCGTCTTTGTGCCAAGACATTCACATGTGGCAGCTTAATTCTTAAAGGATTAGGTATGTACATTTGGGGCTTCTGAATAACATAGAAACTGTCTTCGTAGTGTTAATATATAAATTTCCCGTGTAACCACTTAAGAATTCGGTTTATATCACTTTGCATATTTATTTCACAAGTTTGTGGATTTTATGACTACTTAACACTACCGGTCGTCAGCGTACATAAATAGACTACACGGCTTAATTCACTAAATAAATCGTTTACATATAAAAGAAACAAAATGGGTCCTAAATTAACTTCCGATAATAATATTATTTCAAATGCACAATCCTTTAGTAGTAACATTAATTCGTCAAAGTGTTTTTTTACAGACCTAATAATAATAATAATAATAATAATAATAATAATAATAATAATGATAATAATAATAATAATAACAAACTATTGGTTTTTCTTTTTCTCCTACAAAAACAGCATATACTCATTTTTGTCGATTACGGTCAAGGCACAATGAACCTATATTAATGCTAAATGGAATACAGATTAAGGCCCAAAGGGTAACAAAGTTCCTAGGTGTACTTTTCGAACAAAAGCTCCGCTGGAAAGACCACATTCATGAATTAACTGATCGTAGTAAAAAATGTTTAAATCTCATAACTTGTCTAGCTAACATAAACTGGGGAAGTAATAGTAATACACTTCTCCAGATTTACCGCAGCACAGCTCTGGCTAAGATCGATTATGGGGCACCAATTTACGCTGCAGCTCGAAAATCTTGGATAGCTCCTCTCGAATTAATATATTACAACATCCTAAAGAAGGCACTAGGAGCATACAGAACAAGCCCAAGATTAGCGGTTTACAGAGAAAGTTTTTTTATGTCATTGTTGTACCGATATGATATGGTAACCCTAAAATATTGCAATAGGGTGATATCAAACCCAGAAAATCCATTTCAAAATATTTTACTCAACGACAATTCTGAAACCATATTTAATGAACGACCAACCATTACGCGTCCGTTAGCCGTTAGGGCGAGAAAAATAAAAGATAAATATCGACTCCCGGAAATCCAAATTACTAAGAGATGCTTATATGAAGTACCAGCTTGGTTAATGATTAAACCAACACTTGCAATAGAATTAACCAATTTCTGAAACGGGATGTCTCCAGAAGTGTATTTTTAAAACTTTACGCCGAATTAAAAGAAAAATACAAAGTTCACATATTCATTCATACCGATGGATCAAAAACACCAGAAGGGGTGGGAGCTTCTTTTATCTGTGAAGGTATAAACCATGCTGTATCATTGCATATGAATACAAGTGTATACACGGCAGAATTGATAGGACTTAAGCACTCAATCTTGTACATACTTAGTTGTACAGAAAATCAAAGGTTTATAATTTGCACGGACTCACTAAATGCTACTCAGTCTGTAAATAACGGTTATAATCAAAATGGTCTTGTACAAGAAATACAATCCCTATTGCATAATATAATGGAAACAAACAAGCAAATTGTAATTGCATGGATACCTAGTCATGTAGGAATCAGGGAAAATGAACTAGCCGATGAGTCAGCGAAATTCATGGCTAACAGTGGAAGATCTGACGAAATAGCATTGCCTGTCGAAGAAGTAAACCGCATCCATAAAAATTTAATCATCAAAATGTGGTTAACTAATCATAACACACCAGAACATTACAGACAAGATCCAAATGTTAAAAAATTAAAGTACATGGGCCACAAGAATAGAAGAGAGCAAGTAGTCTTCTCCAGGTTACGAATAGGTCATACAAACCTAACATCTGAGTTCATACTAACAGGCCGAAGACCAACTATATGTGATAGATGTCAACAGGTCCTAACAGTTAAACATATTCTTACAGAGTGCAACAAATACGTATTGGAGCGTCAAACAAGTCTACTGCCACAGACGTTTGAGCAATGTTTAATTTACGAAAATATGGATAAGGTTATCAATTATTTAAAATATACAGACCTGTTTGGTAAAATTTAGATATGAATACAGAAAATAAGGGCTAATAGCCTAAGATGCTGAAGCCCATTTAGGCAAAAAAAAAAAAAATAATAATAATTTTTTTTATTTATTTATTCTACACATACAGTGATCAGTCCTACTAAGTCCAAAGACTTGTCTGTAGGTTCCAGATTAGAGCATATACATAATTATTTGTAACATTTAAATAGTAGATGTGTATAAATGGCGCTTCGATGGTTAGTGCAATCTTATTTTATATTTACAATACTATTTGTTTGTGTTAACGTATAATTGTGTAATAATCTATGACTTTAATTATCATTTCTTAAATATTCTTTTAATTTTTTTATAAATACATGTTTGTTTTCAGCATTCGCTATGAGATTAATTTCGTTGAATAGTTTTGGAATTGTACATTTTAATGTTCTTTCACCATACTTATTATAACATTTAGGAACTATGTATTTTTGACATCTTGTTCCATATTGGTGACTTACAATCTGCTTATATTTATCGTTCCCATAGTGATCAATGATATTATAATACTTATATAAGGCTTGTGGTGTCAAAGTTTTTGCTACTTCTAACAGTATACTTTTGTTCATTTTATGACTTATCATTTGTAATACCTTATTCTGTAACTTATTGATTTTATCAATATGAGATGGTTAATAATAATAATAATAATAATAACAAAATTCGCTGAATATTTTGAAAGAATTAACAGCTTAGAGAATTATAGTGAAGAATTTAGGAAAGAATTATATGTAAGAGAGGCACCATTAAGCTTCACAGAGGAGTGTGTAAGTCAGTATAATGAAGCGTTCAGTATGGATGAACTAACTTGCACACTTCATAAAACCAAAGAAATCACTCCAGGGATAGATCAAGTTACATATTCCATGATTAAAAACTTACCTGAAACATCATTGACAGATCTATTATTATTGTACAACCGTATATGGTTTGAAGGAATATATCCAGAAAACTGGAAAACTTCCATTATCATCTCTATAATTAAATCAGAAAAAGATCCTTTGCACACATCAAGTTACCGCCCAATATAATTAACGAGCTGCATTGGAAAGATATTGGAAAGGATGGTAAACGAGAGACTAATGAAATATTTGGAAATACATAAACTTTTAGATACATACCAATCGGGATTTCGTAAAGGATAACATTTCCCACTTAGTATCAGCAATTCAAGACTCTCTTAACATCAGAAATCATACTACGGCAATATTTTTCGACCTCGAGAAGGCGTATGATTTAGTGTGGAGGTATGGAATTCTGCAAAAAATACACGCATACGGAATAAGGGGCAACATGGCAGATTTTATTACAGAATTTCTTGCAGAAAGGTACTTCCGCGTAAGAATTGGCATTGCCATGTCAAACAAACACTGCCTACAGATCGGTATACCCCAGGGGTCACCTATTAGTGTGAGATTGTTTTTAATATCTGTCAATGAATTGACCAAAACACTCCATCCGCAGTAGGTAGATGCATGTACGTGGACGATTTGGTCATATTTGCATCTAGTGAGGGCGATCGGTCACAGAATGCTCCGCTACAGTCAGCGGTTAACAATATCATACACGAAGCAGAGAAAGTAGGGTTTAGAATATCTCAAACAAAAACAGTCTGCGTGCACTTTTGTAAATTAAGGCATCCACACTATCGCCCAAATGTATTTCTAAACCAACAGCAAATAAAATGTACATCGCAACATAAATTTTTGGGAGTCATACTTGACCAAACTCTTACGTGGAAACCGCATATTGATTACATAATTGTAAAAGCACGCAAAGCGCTAAATGTAATTAAATGCTTATCACACTCAAAGTGGGGAGAGATGCTTTTGCGTGTATACAAAACCTTGATACTATCGTTATTCGATTATGGGTGCATAGCGTATGGTTCAGCTGCAAAAACAAACCTTAATACATTAGATGTATTTCAAAATTTATGTGTACGTTACGCAATAGGTGCGTTTCCCACGAGCCCTGTAAGTAGCTTACACGTTGAAGCAGGGATATTACCTCTTAAGTTTAGAAGAATATGGATAATGCTAAAATATGCCAAAAAAATAAAAGACGCACCTTCTCATTATATTAAACAGGTGATACTTAAATCAAACAGACAAGAATCTACGAGAACACAAAATGAAACAGTGAAAGACAGATGCCCTTACAAAGTTAAATCTAACATTAAATGAAGGAATTAAAGAAATAAAAAATAGAGTGTGGAGTAATTGGCAACAAGAGTGGGAAAAGGAAAATAGATTTGCAAAACTACATTCACCTACAGTGCACAACAGAAAGCCTTATCCACCAATGGCAAGAAAATACAGCATCGTCCTTACGAGAGTGAGAATAGGACATACAAATACTACACATTCCTATATATTAACGAAAACACTAAAACCCACGTGTATTAAATGTGATAGCCCATTAACTATATTTCATATATTCGTGGAATGCGAAAAATTAATAGATGACAGACACAAGTTCAATATAATTAATGGGATAAGGAAAGACTTTGAAATAAACAGTGACAAAATACAGAGATTGTTTCAGTTTTTAAAATCCATTAATCTATTTGATAAAATATAATGAGCATCTACATAAATACACAGAAGAAAAAGTAAACATACCGAAGATGGCAAATAACCATGAAGTTACGCAAAAAAAAAATAATAATAATAATAATAATAATAATAATAATGTTTATTGACTATAAATCAAACTAATATAATATACATTACCAATTTACTACTTTAGAAAAGTCAAGAGGAACAGGTTCAGTTCAGGTAGAATGTACCCAACTGTTCTCCCACCTGTACCTTAATATAGAATATTTAAGAAATAAAGAAGAAATCAGCCGTGTTTTAAATATTGAGACATTTTCATTAAAAGTTATCGTTTACGTTTAACCGTTGCCATTCAATTTTGGTAGAGTTATAAACCATCAAAATGTCAGTTCTTTAGACAGCAAGACTTGTTTTAATTTAATTTTAAAAGTTCTTAGGGATAAGCGTTGGGAACATAGCGGCAGCAAATTAATACACTTAGCAATATTATAAGAGAAGGATCGTTTAAAGATTTCTAATTTATGTTGTGGAATAGTTACCAAGTTCTTCCTTCTAATGTTAATATTGTGTACATCAGTTCTAAATTGAATATTGTTATACAGATATGGAGGCTTATTATTAAGTAATATATTATAGTATGCGCAAGCTGAATGAAAACTGCGCCGTGTGGCCATTGACATCTAACCCGTTTTGGAAATATACTGAAAAATGTGATGGCGTTTACGAATATCGTGAATAAATCTAAGGCAGGAATTTTGAACTAGTTGTATCCTTTTTTTATCAATAGAGTCTATACATTTGTGAAAAACAACATCGCAGTAATTAAAATGCGATAGGACTAATGAGTCACATAACAGCTTTTTAATCTGAGAATTCATTATATGTCTATTAGTGAACAGAAACTTAAGGGTAGAATAGGTTTTTTGTAATGTTTTATTAATATGCTTTTTAAATCTTAAGTCAGAGTCCATTATAACACCCAGATTTTTAGCAGAATTTTGAATAGGTAACATTTGATCCCCAATATAAAAGTTAGCGTTTGTTTGAACTTGTTGACGCACTGATCTATGACCAAAGATAAGGACAGAACATATTGCACCGTTAATATTGAGATTATGACGCTTAGAATATTGCATTATGCGGTGTACATCCTCATTAATTAGGCCAACATTCTCTTCCAGGTTCTCATATCGGAATGACCTAAATATCTGAGTATCATGAGCATAGATATGATATTTACAATGCAATAAAGATGAATAAAGAAACGAGGTGTAGATTGAATATAACAATGTTCCAAGTATAGATCCTTGGGGCACACCAGATATAACTAGTGCTTTGTCAGAGTCTCCTACTGGCAAAACCACTCTTTGATATCGGTTAAGTATGTATGATGAAAATAGTGTGGTTGCTTCTATTTCAAGACCGATATAATGTAAGATTGACAGTAAACGCTTGTGATTTATAGTGTCGAAAGCTTTGGAATAGTCAATCAGTACTAGTGCAGTACATTCACTCTTGTCTGTGGCTCTGAATATATTATCGGCTACGTCTAAAAGTACTGAAGAACAGCAATATCCCTTCCTAAAATCCGATTGACAAATAAGCAAAACATGATGTCGTTCTAAATGAGATAGTAGTTGAGCGTAAATAATTATTTCAAATATTTTTGAAAGAACTGGCAATATACTAATTGGTCGAAGATCTGAGAAGTCCGCTGGGTTCGATGTTTTACACAATGGTTTAACAATGGCATACTTCCAGATTGAGGGAACAGTGGAGTGAGTTATACAGGAATTTATGATGTGGCGAATATAGTGAATTATAAAGGGACAGCAAAAAAGGATCATATTTAAGCTGAGTTGGTCAGCGCCTACAGAGTTTGATGTAATTGACGAGAGCACCATACAAATTTCATTTTCAGTTACTTCAGTAAAATTAAAGTTGCTATTAATACCTTCTCTAATATGACTGTTGGTAAAAAAAATAAGAAGATCTTTATCTGGGAGTGCATCATCATATACTTGGCAAATTAACTTGTATGTATATCCTTGAACTAAATGTTTATTTTAAGAATCCCCTTTTACAAAAAAAGCTAAAAATACATAACTTCTAATCAGCAAAACAATCTTATATCCTTCATTTCGTCTAAACAACAATTTTAACATTTATGTCTATCTTATCTTTGATGTGTGCAAAGTGTGTAGAACAATGAAAATGATATATAGGGTGAAATACGCAGTGCCCGTCTAAAGCCCCCCCCCCCCCGACACCCTAATATATGAACCATAAAACTGAAATTAATAAAAATTTGGGCCACCGAACTAGGACACATATACAACGTTTTTTATGGTATTCTGTGACGCAATCATTAAAAATGACGCACAACCGCCAGTTTGTAAAATAATTCTAAATGGGATCGTATGGCAAGGAATACTTCATTTGAAAGCTCGTTTCAAACACTTTACAACAACATCAACAATATTAAAAACCTACAATGTATTTATGCAAATCTTTAGCTTGATAGACGTTGTATTTAACTGCTATAGGTATTTTCCAACAACAGTTTCCGTACTATAACAAACCTAAAATACCCACAGTTCAATATTATATCATAATAGCATATTCCACATTACCTACGACTATTGCTTTCTCACACAGGGTGGATACTCTAAGTGGAATAAATTCTGTAACTCAAAGGGATGAAGCCCGGGAGAGAAAGCATGATAGGCATTCTTCATCATTGTTTCCAGCCCTCAATCTGGAGGTTATAGTTTCTCCATATACCCACCCTCGGGGGAAGCCACCCTTAACTTTTTTTTCAAATGTAAGGGAAGATCAAGTGATACACCATGTGAAAGCTTGTATTAATAGGAACACTACTCAGTACTTATTTTCTCGGGCATTTGAAAAATAAAGTGAAAAAACCTAAATGAACAACTTTCCCTGGCTCAATGGAATTTAATTTCGAAAATGATTGAAATTTCGGTAGGTAAAAATGTACCGTAGGGATAACATGCATTTATTACCGCAACAAGCCTGATCTTATCGTTGAAGGAAAAAATCTTTATCTTCTGTGTTGCACCTGTATAAGGTAGTCGTTTCATGGTATTTTAAAATGTTTAAGTATTTATAAAGTCTATACGGGGTCATGGTTTTTTTTTTGTAATATATGTTTCTTTTCCAGAGTTTGATTTCCATGATGTTGTTTTAGTAAGCTGAACTGAAGAGAGTCTAGTTTTCTTACATGTGATGGTTCTGAACAACCCCAGATTCGAATACCGCACCTTATTATCGATTCTAATAATGACTTGTAAATCATAACCATTGTTTTTACATTAGTGAATCTGTTTAATAAATAAATCCGGATATTCTTTTTAGTTTGGTGTATATGTGATCTACAAGTGCATTGTATTTTAATTTAGAATCAATTACTAAACCTAAACAAGTTGTTTCATTATAATTTTTAAATGAAGTGCATCTACATCCTAAACTGTAAGCAGAATATGAGCAGTTGCAATTGTGCATGACTAAAGTTGTTGGTTAAGTTTTTTCCGTATGCGATGTTGAAAACTGCATTGTACACGTTTTGTCCGGATTAATAAACAAGTTACGTCCATGCATCCAATTGCGTATATTATTTAATTCTTATTGTATAACATGTTCGCGTATCTTAACATCGTGATTTGAATAGAACAATACAGCGTTGTCTGCAATACATATACAACGTTCCAAATTCTAAGCAGTTAAAAATATTGTTAACGTTAATTAGCAATAATATGGGTCAGAGATTGCTTCCTGTGGTACTCCATATTTAAGCACCTTTTAATTACTTATTTCGTCTTCAACTCTCACCACGTAAGTTCTATTACTTAAATAACCCTTAAACACTTTGAAGTATTTTACCCCTGATTCCTATTTCCTCCATACATTTAATTAATACATCGTGGTCTACAGTGTCGAAGGCCTTGGACAAGCCGATAAAAATCGCTATGGTGTATTTGTTTTTGTCCATTGGGTTATTTATGTAATCCGTGACACATGTTAAGGTTTGTTCCGTATTTTTGCCTCTTTGGAAACCAAATTGGTTAGGATTAATCAAGTTGTTTTCAGCATAGTAAACATTTATATGCTTAACTATGTATAGTTCCATTACTTTTTCTGTCATCGGAAGGATGCTTATTGGCCTATAGCTTTGAAATTGCAAAGGGTCTAAAAACACCTTCCCTTAGTGGGTGCTTAATTAAGTTACAGATTAATTTTTAAAAATGTGTATATTACTTTTTATATCCTTGACTCCGATATTATTTATACCGGGTGACTTAGTGATGCTAAGTTTTTGTATTATTTGTTCGATAGTGTTTTCATTTGCTGGTGGGATGTATAAACTGCAGTTATTGTTTTCTTGCCACTGGTCTATTATAACGTTGTGCTGGCAAATATTAACATACTTATTCAGTTCATCAGTAAAAATATCAGAGAAATTATCCACAATCGTTTTCTTGTTGTACTTTTGACCAATAGTAGTCATAATTTTGAATCCACTCTACAATCTTTTTTTCTTTAATATATAGTTAATTTCATCCCACACTTTTTTTGTGTTATTAATTTTATTCGCAAATTTTTTTGAAGTATAATTGCTTAACGGCTTTGATTACATTATTTAAAGAATTACGAAATATTCTATACCTTTCTTTATTTTCGTCTTTTAAGGGGTCGTATATTTATATGAATTTGATATTAATAGTAACAGTAATTAAAAAAAAAGTAGATAAACAAAAAAAGTAATTTCCAAACTCAAAATTAAAACTGTATGATATATAAACATAATAAATAAAAAAATTCTAAGTAAATAAACCACAATAACAGAATTGTTATTATCACGAACTTGTAAAGAACCAGCGTCCTTTACGTATGCTTTTTAGAATAAATTATGTGCGGACCATCCTGTATGTAAGATTTCAAAAGTTTACGCGATATTGCACAACGAATAATTTATTCATCACCGCTGACGTGTATTTCTAAGAAACCGTAAGTTTTTGCACGTCAGAACGATTATAACCAATCGCATAACGGCATCCCCCGCACGGTAGCCGCGAAGCCGCCCACAGATGCACCTTTATAAACCCGCGACGCGCATAATAAAGGGAAGTAAGTATTACTACTTCAAGAAGAAGTAGATTCCCGTCCAGCCGATATCCAGCCGCCACCGTTTGCTTCGTGTAAGCACCGACCTGTTATTCACCGACGAAGAGTCCTTCGTGATCTGGCGATAACGCGCACCACCTCGCACCGGGCAACCTAAAGTTTAATCCTGTACTGCTATTGATAGACACGTAAGTTGTAAAGTTTTACAATCTGACAAGTTACAATCAAACACTACAGATCGTACATAACTCCGGGCTGAGTCTCCAGGAGTTATACCAAGTACACTAACACCTAGAGTCACGCAGGGTAGATCCCGACGTAACTCGCAAATACAAAGTACACTAACACCTAGAGTCACGCAGGGTAGATCCCGACGTAACTCGCAAATACAAAGTACACTGAAACCTAGAGTATCACGCAGGGGTAGCCCCCGACGTAACTCACACAGACTTGAAGGCGAAGGGTTGTTACAGGGCTGTAAAGACCTACGACCTTTCTCTTAGTATATCCAGTAAAGACAGGCCGTCGCCTACGTCTTCTGAGCATTACTGAAATCCCGCTCGAAACTCATACATACACTACCTACAGACAAACACCATAACCGTACACGGTGTCTTTGATCGCAGGAGAGTACACCCGAAACCTGTTGTATAAATTTGTAGAAAAATGTGTAGTCCACATAACCATCGTAAACACCTGGTGCGAGAGAGTTTGTAAATAAATTAGATAGTACGTAGATTATTCTATCTTTACGTAAACCTATTAGAGTAGTTTTAATATTAAGTATTTTGTTCCCTTGATTAATTATAAATAATTAGACTTAGTATAGAGATCCGTAATTAATTTTGTTAGATAAATAATCTAATTGCCTAAATTAAACCGGTTATAATTAAAGAAAGACAGCACCGAGATCTCGCCTTTGCATACGCGCATTTCGCGTGTATTAGTTCCGGGGAGTAGGACATACTCACTTCAGCGCTCCAGAGTTACTACAGTATAAGCACGATATCGATTTTCTCAATCCCCACAACGACTCGAGTTCATTGCGCTGGCGCCCCGACCAACAACGGTATCAAGGATAACGCTCTCGCTACTGTACATACAGGACCGTAACCTAAATTTTACCTCTTAGGTAAGGAATAGATTAAAAAGACTATCTCTGTTCACAGAAGCGACTACGCACACAGTGACAGGCCGCCCACCAGGAGAACGAGCCGCCAGGACCAGGAACAAGAAGTCCCAATACTTTTGTTAATTACCTTTTTATTTATTGTTATTTTATTTAATATACATTTTAAAACGCTTTAAGGTATTTATTTAAGGTGACAGTGTTAAGCCCATCCAGTACTTAATACGAACCACACCCCGTTTATAATATAAACACGATTGAGCAAAACCGAGGCAAAGTAAAACCGCGTTGGGTTACCAAACCAGAAGGGCGCAATATAAATATAGCACCTAAACGTAAAACGAGAACGAAAGTAAAAGTAGGCAAACATTGCAAACTCTAAGATAAAGTTCAAATAAACATGTGAATAGATTAAATTTGCATAAATGTTTATCACTTTACTAAAGATGTGCACTAATAACACCTGTAAAATGTTTATATTTGTATATTTTGTATCACTCTAGTCTTATTTTTCACAAAACAAATTGAACAATTATTAATTTATATGCTTGTCGATATCATTAACTGTTTGTATATGAACGGCATTTGAGTTTTCATCTTTCTTAACTAAGATTCGCCATTTTTTAACCATACAAATTTGTATCTCAACCCAAATGCTTTATTACGGGTTTCGAGATAAATTTGGCGGGACTCAAAAGGTTAGACGCTCATTAAAATAATAGCGCCCATACGCCTTTTTTTCAGATTCCGCTAAACCACTCCATTTGCGGCCTGCACTCAAAAATTTACTTTTATTATTTTCATTGCATAGTATAACTAACAAAAAGTCATTGCTCTTTAAGGACACCTGACTTACAAATTTATAATTTATACCGGAGCATCCAATGTTGTTCGCAATGTTATTAATTTGAGCTTCTGGAGTTTCTTCTTTCGATTTAGATATGTCGTGTACTTCAATATATTTTCGTTTCTTGTGCTGTTCGAGATTATTTAAACGACACGATAATTTTTCAATGTGATTGTCCTTCGATTCAGTTGTTCGCTTTAAAGAGGTAACACTTTCCTTTAGTTTATGATTATCTTCCAAAATTTGTTTTAGTGCTACGCCCTGATCCTCAATTGTTTTACCTTGATTTTCAGTCTTTTCTGTTAATAGCTTAACTGATGTATTTAATTCTAATAAGATATCTTTTAGTGATGGACTAATACCACTTCCGACATTAATTAAATCCTTATCAGCGTCAATTTGCGTCACTGATTTGCACTCACGACAGCGTTGACATCTCCATTTTTGTTTAAGTGTCTTGTATTTCGAGCGACAAGTAGGCTCCGATATAGAACATTCAAAATGATAGTATTCACTACAACATAAACACTTAACCTCAACATTGTTTAATGCTTGTTTGCAAAGATTACATTTCATTGTATAGAATTTATCTTTAAATAACTTATGCACTGTAAATTATAGTCTGTTTAATTAGATTATTGATAATACTTGATTAGATCTTCGACAGTCACTACCGAGCGCGCAACGACATCTGGTCTATTCAAGCGTCAACTTGTGAATAATAATAATAATAATAATAATCCTCGTTGGGACGTGGCGACCCCATCGGCAGGTTCTTATCCTGTAGACAGCCTCGGTACGGGCGGCATAGCTATGCTGAAATGGGGCAATCTGATAAAGGCGTCCCCTTCCGACCCTAGCCTTAAAGAGGGTAGAACACCCGGATCTACCTTGGGCTTGCCTTAACCGGCCGGCCTAGTGAAAGGAAAACCACAGGAGAACAAACCCCAAAATCAAGGTGGCACAGCACATGCCGAGGATTTGCGTGGCTGAGAGAGTGCTCAGTTCCGAATGTGCTGAACTCCGGATACCAGGCGCCCTCCGGTTTAAATTAGCCCTCCCGTAGTGAATGCGGGGCTCTGCTGCGGGTGACGATACAGTACCCAGCTACTCGTGGGAATCGAATGGAATATAATTTAAATAATAAAGGTATTTTAAGACAGGATGGAATGTACGAATATGGACAGGGAACGAAAACGGCGAATGCAAAATTTCAGACTAATGAAAGTCAAAACACCTTCGACATGGGCAGGGCGCAAAGTAAAGATTCGTTTCAACTGAATCTCGAAAGGAAAATGGAAATGCTCAGAGAAGCACAGGCAGTGGGCACAAGTGCCTGTGTAGAGGAACTGATTTTTGGCAGAAGGAGCTCCATCTCCAGAACCCCTCCGAAAACCAGTGCAGGACAGGAAAGTGTTGACAGAGCTGATAGGAAAAACAGCAAGGAAACCACTTTGCAAGACGATGGCTTGTTAAACAGCCAATCGCTTAAACCCACGGAGAAAATGGCCAAAGAAGGTGAGGTCGTAATACCCGAAATAACCAAGGAAAAGCATGACCATAAGGATGGCGATGCTCCAGAGGACTTCCCTTGGCGGATTGAACGGCGTATGGAAAATCCTATATGTAGGCTATATGAACAGCTAGGAGATAGTAGCACTAGTAATGCTAAAGTACTTGTTTCATTGGAGAAGAAGAGGAAAAGGGAAGTGCGAGAAGGGCAAACTAATGTAAAGGAGGAGGGAATAAGTAAGGAAATGACTGAAGTTATGACTTTCATGAGGAAGCTCAATAAAAAAACTGAAGAACTCAAAAAGCTTGTGAAAGAAAGCACTAAAACGAAGATGGAAATTAAATCCGCCACCAGGGAGCTAGTGAACATTGTGGGAACGCTAAATAAGAAAGTGGATGCACTTAAATCAAATTATAACACACAAGAGACCGCTACACATTGTGAAAAGCAGACTACTCAAGCGGACAAGATGGATGAGACAAGCCCGAAATCAACCAACACTGTTGGCATACAAGCAAATGAAGAGGAAATAGTGCAGGACACAGCAAGGCAGAGAGATGACGTGACCAAAGAAATCAACAAAGCAATTGAAGAAAAACTGGGATCTGATAGATTGTCCAAAATAATAGACCATCAATGGCAGAACAGCTGTTACAAGAGCACTGTCAGTAGGAAATTAGGAAAAATAAGAGACCTAGATGGGTATATAGCCATTATAACAAACCCAGGCACCACTTTTTGTGGGGAAATAGAAGATGACATCAAACAGTGTTTCCCTGGCGTGACATACTTGATGGAGGAACAGCGAGATGAAGGCAGCGTCGAGTATATTAAAACAAATACTGAGACCATCACAAGCAGTGGGAAAAAGGAAGAAAGCTGCAGGATTCTGTACGTATTGTCATACAGGATCACACCGGAAGGCACAAATGACATCTACAAGTTACACGAAATTATAAGTAAACTGGAAGAGCGGGCATCGGCTCATAATGCGAAGAAAATTCATCTACTAACGCTGGGGAATCTTGACAGCGACTACGTAAGGAAATGCTCAGAATTCATATTTAGAGACACTGGAAAAGAAGTTCAAATAATGACTAACCAAACAGATGCAAGATCTAGGCGCAAATTAAAAAGCAAAACGCAGTCAGAGAAAAATGAAAAGATAATTATCAAAGCTGAAGGGACACAATATGCTAATATACTACGTACTATCAAGCAAAATGTGAACATAGATGAAGTGGGAATAAAGGTCAAGACAATCAAGAAAACCGCCAGAGGAGATATAATGATGGAAGTGCAAGGTGGCAAAGACAAGGCTGAAGCCCTAAGACGAGAAATTCAAACTAATAACCAGGGCACACAAGTCAAGATCAAAAATAGGGACGAAGTAATCCACGTGCTGGGCATCGATGGAGACGCCAACCAAAAGGAGATTGAGGAAGCAATCAGGAAAAGTGTGGATATCGAGAACTGCCAAGACATAAGAGTTTTATCATGTAGACCAAACCAAAATGGTAGCCAAAATGCTACAGTTGCACTCGAAAATGGGCTGGCTAGACAGCTAATACGAAAAGGAACGCTCAGGATAGGATGGGTGCATTGTCGAGTAAGGGCACGAGTTAACATCACTAGATGCTATAGGTGCCTGGAGTTCGGGCACTACACAAGCGAGTGGAAGGGAGCGGACAGGACTAAGATCTGAATGAACTGCGGTAAATCGGACCATAAAGCGAAAAATTGCAAAAACAACAGCTTTTGCTTGACGTGCAAAAAAGAGGGGCATCGTTCCGACCAGACAAAGTGTCCACACTATAGGAGACTGATTAATGAGAAAGCGAAAGATACAGCAAAGGGTGCGAGAGAAAGGTACACTAGCTCTCCTACTATAAGAGTACAATGAAAGTCCTCCAAACTAACCTGTGTAGGGGACGTGCTGCTCACGACCTCGCGTATGCTACTGCTAAACAAATAGGAGCAGATATCCTGATTGTAAGTGAACCTAACAAAACCATAGTCAAAGGGAGCGAATGGTTAAAAGACCGAAAGTGCGACGTAGCTGTACTTTTCCTCAACAAGAAGGTGAAAGTGCTCAGAATAAAACTCTCCGAGGGATACATATACCTCCGTCTCAAAGAGTTTGCTATGTACTGCTGCTACATATCTCCGAATATAACAATCGAAGAGTACCGAAGAAGGGTTGACACACTGATGAACGGATTGCACGAGCAGAATGAAGAAGCGATCATCCTGGGAGACATTAACTCAAAATCCCGATAAATGATAGGAGAGGCGAATACTGGACAGAATGGATGGCTGGGTTGAATTTGGTAACACATAACGTAGGGAATATGCCCACTTTCCGTAGAGGAGATAGCAGGAGCTACATTGACGTTACCTGCTCCACACAAAACGTTGCGCGTGCATTGAGGAATTGGAAGGTGCTAAGCAGGGAAAGCTTGTCTGATCATGCTTACATATTCTTTGAGACAACTGACAGCGTCAGCACGCAGAAAGCCCCTGTATGCAAGGGATCTACCAAATGCGACTGGGGCGCCTTTACCACGAATCTTGAAATAAGGATTTCTGGCATGCCGGAAACAGGAAGGCTCTCGCATCAACAGTGTGCTAAGATATTAAAGGAAGCGTACAAGAACAGTATTCAGAGGCTGGGGGTAGGAAAAACCTCTCCATACTGGTGGAACAACGTAATCGCCGACAAACGCAACCAATGCACCTCCGCAAGAAGAACTTTGACTCGCTTGGCCAATAACCAATCCATACCAGACAATACCAAGATGGAGGCGTTAAATAGGTACAGAGCACAGAAAAAGGAGCTATATAAACTCATCAAGCAAGAAAAGAGAAAGCAATGGGTGATTCTTTGCAATAGACTTAAAGAAGACATCTGGGGAGACGGCTATAGAATAATCATGCGAAAGCTCAAAACCTATACACCTTACGACATCCCCATCGAAAGAAAATTGCAGATACTTAAAGAACTCTTTGCTACGCACAAGGACGGAACCTATGTGACCATGATAAGCAAGAGTGGGACACCAGAAGTAAATACCATCACGGAGAAGGAAATACACCAAGCCGCTGCTGATATAAAGAGTGGAAAAGCGCCAGGAATAGATGGCATACCTCCTAAAGCCATAAAACTGGTGGTCCATACTAATCAAAAATGGCTTCTAGGCGTGTTGAATTGCTTAATGGCTGCAAAAATATTCCCAAAGGACTGGAAAACTGCCAAGGTTGTGTTAATACCCAAGAGAGGAGCAGACATCAAAACACGCTTGATACAGGAAATAGAGAAGAGTGGTGGGCTGTCCAACAACCAATTCGGCTTTAGGAAGGGGAGGTCTACAGTACATGCAATCGATAGGGTTAAAAATACGGTTCGTAACTGCCAACAGAGGTGGTGCGCATTGATAACGTTGGATGTACGAAACGCATTCAACTCCGCGAACTGGAGCGTGGTTATTAATAAACTTGAGAGGAAGGGCATTGCTAAATATTTGGTAGAGGTTATCAGGGATTATCTAAGCGACAGGTATCTCCAAGTAGAAAAGGGGGTACGAATCCGAATTGAAGCAGGAGTGCCGCAGGGCTCCCTGTTGGGCCCAGTACTCTGGACGATATCGTTCAAGTTGATCTGCCCACAGACGCCACTATCTTGGGGTACGCGGACGATCTGGCATTAATAATTGAAGCAAACAATGAACATGGCCTGATGGCTAACGGAAACGAGTCTTTAATGAAATTAAATAGTTGGCTAGGGGAAAACAAATTGTAACTAGCTCCAACAAAATCAGAGGCAATTATCTTTAAAGGCAGCAGAAACAGAGACCAAGTTCGCTGTGGCGGACACATCCATTAACCCTAAAAAAACCATCAAATACCTGGGAATCAAGTTTGACCAGCGCCTGTATTTTGGGGAACACATTAAATATGTTACCAAGAAGGCAGAAGACAGAGTAGCGAAATTAGCTCGCATAATGCCAAACATTGATGGTCCCGGCAGCGCAAAACGAAGAGTGCTAATGGAAGTAGTCCATTCTATCATACTCAATGGGGTACCGGCATGGCAGGGAGTACTTGAGGAGAAAGTATATCGCAACATCGCGGAAAAGGTACAAAGCAAAATGCTAACCAGGGTTGCGTCGGCTTTCCGCACTACATCCACGGCTGCATTACAAGTGATCTCTGGCATCCCTCCAATAGATTTCCTCGCATCAGAAAGGAAATACACATACGAAAACGGCGGGTTGGAATGCAGGGCCGACGCTAATAACAACACTATAGACATGTGGCAAAAGAGATGGAAGGAAAACGTTTCCAACGCCCAATGGACGAAGCGGTTAACCCCAAACTTGGAACCCTGGCTGAAATGCAAGTTTAGGAGGTCGGACTACTACCTCACACAGGTACTGAGCGGACACGGTGTATTTAGGGCGTATGCCCTTAGATTTGCTAAAGACAACGCTGATACGTGCATGTACTGTGGGGAAATTGACACTGTGGCCCACACAATCTTTGAATGTAGTAGATGGAGCCGGGCAAGGAATGCTGCGTACTGTACGCTTGGTACATTTATCACGCCTGATAATGTGACCCGCGTAATGACATCCACAGAGCACAATTGGAAGACTCTCCATGACCTAATCAAGGCTAAGGAAAAAGAAGAGAGGGAAAGACAGGCAACCTTGCTAGGAAAAACGGTAGACTAGGAGGGCACACCGAACTCCTAATTCCCAGGAAGTATGGGAGACGGGAGAGGTAGGAGTAACAGGTAATGAGACAAGACAGCCCAGGCACCCTGAAGATATGTCTTAGAAGACGGTTCCAGGAATGCCTGCTAGCGGTGGTTTACAATAATAGTAATAATAATAATAATAACTAGGGGTTGGATTACCTACTAGGCGAGTCCCCAGGTGGCGGATAGGAGAATGACCTTGCAAATGATCGTAAGTGATGCAAGGCCAACATCGAAATATGAGCTCGTAGCGGTAAACCGCCATTGTTAGCTCTAGAGAATACGGTGTCGCGTACCAGTCCACGTGGACCCTCGTATCTAACGAGGACAGGGATGGCAACCCTGCGTCCCCCTAGCTGGAAGTACACTTTGCTTATACTAGTCTTGAGTGACTTCCCTAACCTTAACTCTTACTTGTCGGAGTACTCTCGCTCCAATTGTTGTTCTCTTCAGGCTCCCAGCGAAAGTTGAGGGACCTATTCCTTTTATTTCTACTCTTCACGGGACATGCGCCATCAAAAGCGTATACGGGTGTTGCTAGCCCGGGATGTCCTAGCTGGGGTTGACTCAGCGCTAACGCTTCCTAATACCGCAACTGCGAACTGTACTTCAGAGACTCTAGCAGGGTGTGGCTAGGGAACGTTGTTGTGGTCGGTGGTCTTGGCTTTACCGCCTGGACTATGAGGAAAGTAACCTCTATAAAAAATCCCTCAATCCGAAGGTCGTTTGGCAGTTTTAGGTGCCGAAGGGATTGCGCGAGGGGAAGCCTGAGCGTAGCCAAGGGGAAGCTTGGTCCCGAGAGTTGAAACGCCTGTGGAGAAAGTGGAGACCCTTCACAGAGATTTGTGCCTTGCCATAGTATGGAAGCACTGCTGTGGTGGACTGCTTATTTCTTCCCAACTCGTGGGTTTGCTATGAGCTATACACTACAAATACATGAGGACCCATCCTCGGAAATGGGCGCTACCGGAGGACAGCGTGACAAGTCCCCGAAATCTAAAGGTGAACTTTCAGCGCGACCAAACGCGAGCAAGGAAAAGATGTACGACCTACCTCGGTTCCTTCTTGTAAAAAGAATTGAAGGGGATTTTTATAAGGTGTCACCGTTTTTAATAGCAAAGGCTATGTTTGGAATTATTGGAAAGACGAAAAGTCGAAACAGTATCAAATTTGCAATCTAAAAAGCTACTTACAGTAACAAGTTTCGCAAATATGGAGGTCATTGTTACACCTCATCAAACTTTAAATTTTTCGAGAGGAGTGGTGTATTGTCCGGACTTCTTAAACTGTTCAATAGACAATATTTTAGAAGGACTAAGAAATGAGAATGTGACGGCAGTTGAACGTATAAAGACACACAGAAGTGACGAATTAGTGGATACAACAAATCATATCCTAACTTTTAACTTGGCAATTCTGCCACAAAGGATAATAGGTGCTATATACCCTCTTCGCGTAAGGCCTTACATCCCTCCCCCCATGCGTTGCTCTAAATGCAAAAACTTCGGACACACGGCCATAACTTGCACAAGAGAACAACTGTGTGCTTGTGGAAAGTCAGTTCATCCAAATACACCATGTGACGAGCCCCTGGAATGCATAAATTGGGGTAGTCCTCATCTGGCCAGAGCTAAAAACTGTCCATCGTACCAAAAAGAAATGGCAATCCAAGAAATAAAGGTAACGAAAAAGATATCACATAATGAAGCAAGAGAAGAACTGAAGCTGTCACCAATCACATTAGGTAGATCTTTCGCAGCTCTAACGGCAAACACGGACAACCAAACAAAGAAAATAAAAGAAATAATTCCCGAATTACAGAGTATGATCACCGAAACTGTCAAGGAGACTATAGCGCTCCTCATACCTAGTTCGAGTTTATCCAATATTAAAATGAAACAAGCGATTGAGAAACCACAGCAAAGTGACAGTTCTAACATAGAAAATTCAAAGAAAAGGGAACTCTCGGTAACACCACCTAGTGATCTTGAAAATATCCAATTTAATCTTCTGAAAGGAAGAAAAAAGGTTGGCAAAAAGGAAAACCAAGAAAACCTAGAATGATTGGTCAATCCTCTATTGAGGATACAACCATACAAAATCTAGTCAAAAATTTCTGACAGAAAACTGTGATATAAATTGTCTTTTGCGTTACGTTGTAGTTCTTTATTTATATGTACATATTTATTTATTTATCAATAGCTACGTTATATTACCACAACACAATTTCCATGGAAGGCATAATTCAATGGAATTGTAACGGATGCAAGAAAAGTAACGCTGAACTAAAACTTCTGGTAATGGAATATGCACCGTTGATGTTTTGTCTTCAAGAGACACATTTTAAAAGTAACGAAAGGTTTGATTTAAAGAAATACGTCAGTGTCAGTGGAGACTTGGAGCAGTGCATACGGGAAAGTGGTGGAGTAGCCATATTTGTTAGAGACGATTGTGTATATACACAAATACACTTAGCTACTAATGTACAAGCTGTCGCAATTATAATAGAATACCCAATAAGGTTATGCGTATGCAATATATACCTTCCAGACGGCAACTGGTCAATAGAAGATCTGAAAAATATTATTTCACAACTTCCAGCACCGTTTATGTTGCTTGGGGACTTTAATTCACATAGTCCTTTATGGGGGTCAACTAAACGAGATTTGAAAGGCAAAAACGGTGAAACCTTATTAGACAGTAAAAATAATGTTGTTTAGTGATAGTAGACCAACTTTTTTTAATTAGAAATCTAACGAACTAACCATAATCGACCTTTCTATGTGCTCTACTGGAATACGATTACGCTGTACATGGAATCCAATGGTGGACTTACACGGAAGTGACTACTTCCTGATTTCAATCGAGCCTATAAAACAGAAAAAGGTTCCTACAGCTGTAGAGAAATGGTGTCTCAAAAATATAAATTGGGAAGAATACAAAGACAAATTTACACCAATAAACAGAAATCTAGACATAGATGCCGCGGTAACAGAATTTAACAATTCTGTAACAAAAGCTGCATTGGGTACAGTTCCGAAAACAAAACATTCTATGAAGAGAAAAGCAGTACCTTGGTGGAACTCAGGTATAAAAAAGGCTATGCAAGAATGAAAGCAAGTGTTTAAAATATTTGCATCAAGTCCTACGTTGGAGAACATGGTAAAGTTTAACAGAATTAGGGTCGTTGTCCGTAGAGAAATTGAAAAAGCACAGATAAGATGATGGAACCTTTTTGCAAACACCATCCGATCAAGCATACCACCAACCGAAATTTGGACAAAAATACGTGCCATTGCTGAAAAAATGAAGGAACTACAACTCCCCAAGTTAAAACAAAGAGAAAACATAGTATCGGACCCTCATGAAGTTGAGGAAATCTATGCAAATTATTTTAAAGCAGTAAGTCACCAAAGCGATCCCAAATTATACCCTAAGGTAGATAAAAAACAACTTTCGTTTTTGAATACCATAACCAAACTTACAACGCCGAAATTACATTGGAAAAGTTGATATCTAAAGTAATACAACTCAAAAATTCAGCCGCGGGAATAGATATTATCCCAAACGCGATGATTAGGAAGTTACCTCTTACCGGCCTACGTGATTTGCTATTCCTCTTTAATAAAATATGGAACGAAGAATACTACCCCCAACTATGGAAAACCTCTATTATAAGTCCAATTCCAAAGCCTAATAAAGACCGCCTGTGACCTGGAAGCTATCGTCCAATATCGTTAACAAGTTGTTTGGGTAAGTTACTTGAAAGAATAGTGAACAGGAGATTAGTAGAACTAATGGAGGATAATAATTGGTTAAATAGTTATCAAGCAGTTTGCATAAAAAACCTATTCTACAAGTGACAATATCTTAAACCTTACTACAAAGATCTGATACTTGCAAATTTAGTTTATAAATTTATGTGACCGTTTTAAATTCTTGGATTGGTAGAAATTAATCAGGATTTCCTTTTTTGTTTTCTGGTACTTTCAGAGAAGAAGGAAAAACGCCATTTTTGGCAAAGAAGTTTAATGCGTAGTTAGAAGCAAATGTAAAATTTGGAAAGGTTTCCTTAAAAATTTGATTGAACTTTTCAAGTAAACTTTTAACACAGCTTGTTGCTGGATTTAATCTTTTCGATATAAATAAATCCTGTTGGGATTTCGAATTTGAGTTCGGCTTTAATTTTTTTGTTTCTACTACACCTTAGCTTCGTTCAAGAGGTAGGCTACTCATTTTCTTTTCTTATTTACTAGACTTAACATTGAAATGCATGTGTACATGTTTTGAAATTTTAATACAGCATAAAGATCATATCTTATAAAAATTTTGGTATTGATTTAAATTCTAACACAGTTGTCTTATATGGGTTTTTTTGGTCCTTTACACATTTACTCAAGATTAACATCTTTCGTGCTTCCATAAGAGATAGTTGGACCGTTTCTGGCAGCACAAGAGAATACCATTCATCCGAGGTGTGAAATATTAGTTATGGGTCTTCGAACCTGAATTGAAACAGTTTACGATTACTCCTTCTCCTGTATCTTCCGCATTAACTGAAGAAATATACGTTACACCTACGAATATTTTCGTATAAGTATTTTGGTTACACGCACACCAAAAAAAAATTTACCTACGGTGAGTGACTTTTGTTAGCTTTTCTACATAACGAGGCTCTCGTTACCTGTACATTACTGAAATTCTTATAACAAGTACATTCCGGTGCTTGCTACATTCCATTAGTGTGTTTCCGCAATTATCCTATTCCTAGAATTAATGCTTATACTTTACTGTTAAACATTTCCTTAGTAATCGTTAGAGTAAGGTTAGACATTTGTACCTGTAAAAGATAATTTGGGTTATTTTCTCATATACTTACATTTAACTTTGCAGTAGAATTTGTATTTTAACTATCAATTTCTAACTGTTTTCTTATGTACTAGTTTTATTTTGATATCAAACCGTAGTTTGTTCAACCGTTAGAACTATCTGTGTCTACTGTATAAGCGATCAGCTGTTTAGCTGACGGAACGCTACTATCTGAGTCTAAATGTACAATGTGTGTCATAAATTATGCTAACTGCTGGGGTTGTATAAAAAGTTATTTATTTCAATTACTGTGTAAATCAAATTGCATATTTATTTATGATCATTGGGGTTGGAAAATTTTTTGTTACTTTTCACTGATTACAATTTAATAGTTGTTTAGTACAAAACCGTTTGAATTAGGGCTTACTCATTTTAAGTTTTGGTTTGTAGCCATATGCTTACTAATGAATGTGTCAATCTGTGTTGCGCATTTATTAAATTCTTGCATTGTGATTGCCAAATCTGTAATGAACTTGGCCTTTCTGAATTTTCTAAACGCTTCATGCTTACTTTGTAATGCTCATAGTAACTACTTTGAATAATTTTTTTTATAAGGTAAACAACGGGGTAGACATCTAGTGATAATTTTCGCTTTATATTTGGGGTTTATTTGCGTCCGGTTGATTGGAAACTGACAGATTAGTCCGACGGAGAGCTCTTCGTGGAATATCGGTGTACAGGTATTCAATTTCGGGTAATTGTATACATGTTTGGGTATGTTTTTTTTGGGTGAACGCTAGATGCCGGACCGTATTGTGTCTGATTATGTAAATTTTAATTAAAACTCATAGTAGCTTTTTTTGATTTGTTTGAAAGGTAAGTTGATTACTGGTGGTTTATTCGGTAGATATATTGTATCTGATGTGATGCGATTGTTGTTTTGGGAATATTTCCTGAAAGAATTGTATTTATGTCTGCGAGTTGGCGCTCCATAATTTTTTTTTGTTAGATGCTTACGAAGATTTAATTATTATTATAAAATTTATGCTATTTTGCAGTGGGTATATTAAATAAGTGGTGTTAAACGATCGTAAGTTGTTTCGTTAACCCTGTGATCTACGACCAACGTCCTAGCCAGTTCTTTGTCAGTGTGGACTTAGTTCACCCTTTTATTTTAGTTGTCTATTTTGTCCTGTGTGGCCGTAGCCCTTTTTTTGATAGAGGGGAGATATAAAATTAAAACAAGTGGTGCCCTTTTTAAATTCTATGTATATCTTCTCTCCTGCAAAAACGGCCATGCATCCAAGTGCTTTACCGACCGACTGAGATTCCGGATAATTCCTTAATCCATGTTACAGCACTTTAGCCACAATTTCTACGATTATCCCTTTGTGCACGTAACAGATCCACGAATCCTTTTTAGACAGAGGGCATCTTACTGCTGTCATATTCGACATAGAGATAGCCTTTGACACCGTGTGGAGGTACCCCATCCTACAAAAAATTTATAATTGGGGAATAAAAGGAAATATGGCGTTCTTTATTAAATCGTTTCTAAGTGATAGAAAGTTTCAAGTAAGAGTAGGTGTATCGTCTACCGTCCAAACATGTCTTAGAAAACGTAATACTACAGGGCTCACCAATTAGCGGCACATTGTTTATAATAGCCCTAAACGATATCACACGAACGTTAAATCCAGACATAGGCCGCTGCATGTACGTGGATGATATCGCAATATACATGTCAAGCAAGATAGGACAATCTGAAAACATCCGAATTCAGCAAGGCATAAACGTGATAGTAAAGCAAGCAGAAGATGTAGGTTTTCGCATCTCCACGAATAAGACAGTATGCGTACACTTTTGTAAATTACGCACTCCTCACTACCCACCGAATTTATACCTAAATGGCGAACAAATCAAATGTGTCGATAACGTAAAATTTCTGGGAATGACGCTAGACAATTCGCTTACATGCAAACACCACATAGAAAAGCTTGAAATTCATTAAGCATAATAAAACTTTTAACCAACTGTAAATGGGGAGCAGATAGAGAAGTTCTACTACTGCTATACAAAATAATAGTATTATCAAAAATGGATTACAGCTGCATAGTGTACAACTCGGCCTGTAAAACTAGGTTAAGAAAACTGGATATCATACAAAATATTGCATTAAGGTATGCAATAGGAGCTTATCCAACAAGTCCGTGTAGTAGCTTATGCGTTGAATCCGTGGTACTCCCTCTACATTTCAGGAGGATGTGGCTCGCACTTCAAAAATTTGAAGCAACAAGAACCATTTTAACCATCTCCTTATACAAAGAAAACCTCGACATGCAAATCTAAATCCGCCCATATACAACATCGTAGCAGAGACGTGTAAAATTCTGAAATTTAAACGCTAACAGCTGAGCGACAACAACTACATAAGAAACAAAATTCTTGACTTATGGCAGCAAGAGTGGACTGAAGAAAATAGACACCTAAAACAACATATACCTATAACGACTAATCGTAAAAAATACATTCCAATGTCAAGAAGAGATTCGGTAGTCCTAACGTGCCTTAGAATAGGACACACAAACCTAACTCACTCCCACTTATTGATAAAGTCAAAAAATCCGATTTGCCATCATTGCGGAACACCACTTAGCGTAAAGCATATAATTGAAGAGTGTAATAACCTAGAAACTTATAGGAAAGAATACACCAAATTCAACGATAGAAGCTCTAGAAATGAAAAGAACAAAAATTCAACTCCTTAAGTACCTAAAACGATAAATTTATTAGCGAAATATAGGCAAAGGCCACAAAACAAAGTTGCATAAGGCGCTAATTAAATCGTATAGATAACAAAATGAACAGAACATGTGCAATAACCTAGCAGTTGACGCCCACAACAGAAAAAAAAATAGTAATAATAATAACAATAATAATAATAATAATAATAATAATAATAATAATAATAATAATAATAATAATCTAATATATATCAGGAAAACTGGCAAATGCGATGGAATAATGAAAATGCAAGACTGAAAACCATAAAGCAAACAACAAAGGGTTGGTTATTTCCAAAAAATATTGAACGTAGGGAACACGTAGCTATAAAAAGGCTAAGAATGGGCACTGCAGATTAACTACGTCTTTCATTCTACTCAAAAGACGCCGACCAACATGCGAAATGGGTAACGAAAGGCTAACTATACGTCACCTTGTACTCAGATGTCTCAAATGTAGTGCATTAAGACAAAAATATATTAAACCTCACAACATTAAAGAAATTCTAAGTAACAACCTACAGGCGTTTCATAACGTCGCTGAGTTTCTCAAATCAACAGGGCTAATGAAACTAATCTAAGATATACAAACGTTTATGCTGTGATAAGTAATAGCGGTTAAATGATCATAGCAATTGAAGTCGCGTTAAAAAAATAAATAATAATAATAATAATAATAATAAAGGAAACCTTTCAACATTTTTAAAAAATAACCAACCATTGAAAACGTAATCAATTTAAAAAAAATCGAGCACAAATTCGTAGGATGATACTAGACCCAAAAGGAAAATCATGAGAGTAATAAGTGGCAACTATAAATTGCAAAACAAGCTCTAAGCAGGTATGAACGAAAGCAAAAATAATTATGGGGCAGAACAACGCAACAATTTCGCGGGTACTTTTGGTTGGAGGTCAAAAAATAGTTAATGCTGCGCATGTAGCAGTTGCTTTGGCAAGGCTGTTTTAAGCTAACAGCAGCTCAAATAAATATAATGACGAATTCTGTAAAACAAAAATTGATAATGAAAGAGAGGTAATCCTTTTGACAGTTAGAACTCACCTTTTTTAATGAGTGACTTAGAAAATGCTCTTAATAATACAAAAGACACTGCTCCTGGTCCTGACAACGTAGTTAATGCTATGTTGAGGCAACTACCAAACTCCAGAAAAAACGGCCTGTCAAATATTTATAATGAACTTTTCACAAAATTCATCCCAATGGAAACATTCTGTGATAATTCCGATATGAAAGCCTGGTAAAGGTATAACAAACCCGGTTAATTATAGAACAATAGCACTTACGTATTGTATGAGTAAGGCCTACGAAAAAATGCTAAATGAAAGATTGACCTGGATACTGGAAAGCAATAACTGGATTGCTAAGAATCAAGCTGGATTTAAGAAACGTCATAGTACCACCGACACCCTTGTGTACCTAGAAAATGTAATACTAAACAGCTTCGCAAGACCAAACCACATAGTAGCAATTACCTTCGACATAAAAAAAGGATATCAGTTGATGTGGATATACAACATCTTACGGAAACAAGACGAATGGAAAATAAAGGGAAATCTACCAACGAGCATTAAAGCGTTTCTATCACACCGTACATTCGCAGTTCGAGTAGGAAATACGTATTCCAATACGCGTGTGCAACAAAATGGAATTCCACAAGGCTCCATCTTAAGTTGCACCCTACTTTTAATAGGAATAAGTGATCTAATAAATGCACTACAACCCATCATCAAAAGGTATGTCGATGACTTGGTAATACTATATGAGAGAAGGTCAATTAAAGACATAGAAGTAACTGTTTAAATAGCTATTAACCACATTACCACCAAAGCCGAAAAAATTGCGTTTCCCCGAAACTAAAACTGCCATAGACTTTCGCAGGCTAAGGTCTGAACACGCATCTCCACAAGTATACATCAACGAGAAAGAAGTGAACGTAGTAATTAAAGAATGTAAAAATATTAGATGTAATATTCTATGACAAATTAAATTTTAAATTACGTATATATCTAACAGACAGTTGTAAAAAGAGACTAAATTTAATGTGGTGCTTAAATAACTCAGATTGGGGATGTGAACGAGACACATTACTGCGATTGTACAAAGCATTCGTAAAGTCTATTTTGGATTATGCTTGCATTGTGTACTCCTCAGTAAGAAAGTCAACATTAAGCCACCTAGATAAAGTCCATATTGCTGTAATTAGGCTAGCTACGGGTGCCTTACGCACTAGCCCGGTTATGTCAATTCTAGCAGACTCAAGTATTCCACCACTGTATGTAAGAAGGCAAATATTACAAACAAATTATTTAACAAAGCTCAGAACACCAGAACGTTTCAATACAGAAAGTCTAGGAAATATGACTGTGATACAAGAATATAGTAGGAGAAGCACCACTAGAAGGCCCGTAGTCATAAGAGTACAGGAAATACTTGAAGCTCCAGACGTACACGATAGCCCTGAATTTAGACACGCAATCTTAAGACAACCTCCATGGATACCACTGAAGCTTAATATAGACATGAGGCTAACGAAATATAATCAACAAAAAACATCCGGGGATTCCACTACAGGAAATATTTTAGAGAGATAGTACAACAATATAATGATTGGTTCATAATATATACGGACGGATCCAAAACGGAGGTGGGAGCAGGAAGTTCCATCGTCTTTAATAACAAAAGTTACAGCTGGGCTCATAACGCCCTTATCAGTGTGTTTAGTGCCGAACTATACCCTATTTGGCAATCGCTTTTACTATGTGAACATCTAAATGAACAGAAAGTTGTAATCTGTTCTGATTAACTCAGTGCAATTATTTCCATACAAAGTCAACAACTTTCACAAGATCGACTAGTGCACTACATTAAAAAACGTGTACATTATTTGACTAACATAAGTTATGAAATAAGTGTAATTTGTACACGAGGACACGTAGGAAATGTGACAGCAGACGCGACAGCAGAAGATACAGCACACTGTACCACACGTGACGAGATCGCAGTTCAACCAAACGACCTTAAAAAAATTCCTACAGGTAAAAAACAAACTGTAATGGGAGGAAGAGTGGAAAAGGTCAGACACTCACCTAAGTAACATAAAAAGAAACACTAATGAACGAAATAATACATTAAGTTTGAGCAGGAAAGAAGAAATGGTGTTAACACGTCTGGAAATTGGACATACCCGCATGACCCACCTACATTTAATGGGAAAATGTAGGGCGAATGTTTATGAAACGTGCTAGTCAAATTACAGTGCACGGTATACAATGATTGAATGTCCACAATATGCAAATGAAAGAGAAGCATTAAATATTGAGGGAGACTTAAGTGGAGTTCTAGGGGAAGAAAGAAATATAAAAAAGGTGTTGCTATTCCTAAGATGGATAGAATTATTTAATAAATTATGTCAAAAGGCACATTACAAATAGAAAATGGCAAAAGACCTTAGCAGTCATTGCCAAACAAATAACAAAAAAAAAATAGCGCGAACTTTGAAAAAAACTAGACCTTTTCTTATTTCAAAAGCAATCTATAGCTTATTCGGTGAGGTAAACATGATTAATAAGATTAAGGAAGGAATATTTGTAGAAACCAGATCAAACAAGCAAGCGAACAAATTATTATCTATTACATCATTTGCGAATATTGGCGTAGACGGTACACCACACAGAACCCTTAATCTAAGTATGGGAGTCATCTATTGCAAAGATTTCTTAAATTATAACGACAGACACGGATATTTTATCGGAACTAAGGAAAATTAAACTTATAGATGTTAAGAGAATAAAGATCAGATTTGATGTATCTTGGTTAACACCCCTATTCTAATGTTGGACACGCCAAACCTACCAAAACGGATTAAGGTGGCATACCATAACCTAGAAGTGAGGTCCTACATACCAACTCCACTTAGATGTTTTAGGTGCTAGAGGTTTGGGCATACCTCTATTAAATGTACAATTAATGCAGTGTGTGTATGCGGTAAACCTATAGATGAAAGATCTCCCAGTGACCAACGTTTGGTGTGCATAAACTGCAAAGGTGAGCATTTGGCACGATCGACACAGCGCCCTATATACAAAGAAGAAACAGCTATACAGAAAACTAAAACACTTGAAAAAATAACGTACAGTGACACAAAAAAGAAAGTTAACCAATTGAAACCCTACAACGTAGAAGCCAACCAAACACCTACAGAAAATCCTTCTGATATAGTGAAAACGTTTATACGTGAAATAGTTCCTGAAGTTACGAAATAAATAAAGCTTTACTTAGCATCCTAACATCTTTATAGCTCGACAAACCAAACTTCACAGTTTAGAAAACCAAGAAGTGGAAGCACCTCCACTATACTCGTAGATTCAAATAAACGATCATGGACTGACTGAACGCCCTCCCTTGTTGTGGAATCAGATTCAGCAGCAGACGGTACTCAATCTGAAACTAGCGTAACAAAACAGAGGGAGGGCGCCCCCCTAGTTTAGTCAAAACCTGTGATAAAGTTCCTAGTCTACATCTAGTCAACGACTAAAAATTTTATGTTTAATTATTTGTCGTTTTCTTTATGTTACTAAATATTTGTATCTTTCTTATTTATAGATTTATTATATTTATTTATTGTTATATAGTTCTTATGTATATATATATATATATATATATATATATATATATATATATATATATATATATAAAAAACAAAACAATTGTAACATTCGACACTTCACACGAAAACGTACTGCAGTGGAACTGTAACGGTTTGAAGCACCATTACTGTGAACTAAAATGTTAATAGCAGAGTAAAAACCATTTTGCATGTGTACACAGGAAACACATTTCAAAGAAAGCGAAATGCTCCATTTTATAGGTTATATAGGGTATAAAAATAATTGTACAAGTAACAATAGAGCTACTGCAGGTGTAGTCATACACGTTCAACGTAATATACCCCAAAAACAAATAAACATAAATTCAAGACTGCTGGTAGCTACTGTAGAGATCAATAACGTTTTAACTGTTACCTTATGTAATATATACCTACCCTCATTCAGTTGGAACCTGGATGATATGAAAGACATCATTTCTAAACCACCAGTACCCTACATTCTTTTGGGCGATTTAAATGCAAACTCCACCAGTTGGGGTTCCACAAACACAGATCTACGTGGTTCCCTAGAAGATTTACTACAAGAAAATACTCTGTTAAACACAAATAAGTCAACACATTTCAATAGCAAAGGAAATACATTCACTACCATAGACCCAACAATATCGACTTCATCAACAGCATTAAACTTTAAATGGGATACATCGAATGATCTTTATAATAGCGACCATTACCCAATCATTATTACCACCCACATAGAAAAAAAGAAAATTAGTATGCCACAAAAATGGTTGCTAAAACATGCAAATTGGAAATCATAGACAGAAGAATTGAAATATACAAACTACGCAGACGAAACCTCTCCAGTTGAGAAAAAGGTTAAAGCGTTTACTGAAGTAATTGCCAACGCTGCAAGAAAAGTTATTCTTAAAAGCAAAGGAATAGCTAAATAGAATAACGTACCCTGGGGGACTGCAGAAATTAAAATGGCTGTCAAAAAGAAACGAAAGCTATTTGCAGTTTTTAAAGAAAGTCCCACAATAGGAAATTTAATATTGTTTAAAAAAGCCCGCGTGGAATCTCGAAAAAAATCTTATCAGCGAAGAAAGATTAATGGGTAACCTATATAGGCAATATAAACTCGCAAACACCCGTCGAAGAGGTATGGTGGAAAACTAAAAGCATAACGGGTAAAAAGGGTGCTCCCTTCACTCCATTATTGATTGTGAATGGGGAAAGATTAACAAACGACACACAAAAATCGCTGAAGCTCTAGCGAAACAATTTGAAAAGAACAGTAACTCTATGAACTATTCAGAAACCTTTCTGCAAGTAAAGCAACAAATCGAGAAGGATACTAACTTTACCACCAATGAACTATAGGAATATAAAAAAGAACTTACTATGGCTGAATTACAAAAATGATACTGAATACAAAAAACTCAGCTCCTGGAGGGTTATTAATCTCTACAGTAACTACCTGCAGTCTTGAATTTATGTTTATTTGTTTTTGGGGTATATTACGTTGAACATATATGCCTACAACTCCAGTAGCTCTATTGTTATTTGTACAATTATTTTTATACCCTTTACAACCTCTAAGATGGAGCATTTCACTTTCCTTGAAATGTGTTTCCTGTATACACGTGCAAAATGGTTTTTACTCTGCTATTAACATCTTCAGTTCACAGTAATGATGCTTCAAACCGTTACAGTTCCACTGCAGTATGTTTTCGTGCGAAGTATCGAATGTTACAATTGTTTTGTTTTTTGTGTATATGTATGTATATGTTGAGATGGTTAGATATAAGATTAAGACAGTGATTTGAGAGTATAAGCTTGTAATTCTTATATAAAACAATTTGAGATCAATTACGGTATATTTTCGCTGCATTTATTTCAAGTATTTTGATAAACGATTGAGAGAAGTTGATTTGCTTTGATGAAACAGGCTTACTAAGATTTGCACAAGTTGGTTCATTCATAAAAAGCATTGTGCTATGTAAGAAACATGTCAGGAACGTTAAATGAAGTTATATTTGTAAGTACGATTAAGTTCGTAGAAAATATTTCATTAAATTTACAGTTCATATAAAGTATTTTGGAATTTGGGTATTTTACAGATGTTTAGCACAAAGTTTAGATTTATGATTATATTAGGAACATATTTTAAGTCAGGTAAAATGCAGGAAAGATTTGAAAATTTAAGAAAGGGTTACGGTACGGACATGATTTGATTAATACTCAGAATATTAGGGCAACAGAAAAAGTAGTGCATAGTAAACATTAAGCACGACTTAAACAACAATTTAACATATAGATATTCGACATGCAGATACATTTTGTGTAAGGTTTTTAAAGAAATGTGTTTAACAATATGGATTGTTGATGTGACAAAAATTTAAACGTTACAATAAAAGTGAACATTGGGAATATTAAAGACAGATTTTATAAGTTGTGAAAGTAACATTTTGATTAATTTGAACGTTAGATATGCAAATTATATGAACATTTAAATTAAGTTAGGTTAAGTTTTAAATTTAAATTTTTTGCAAATTTATAGTTTTATAGAATAAGTTGAGCTTAGAATAAATTGTTAATGTGGTTAATAGGAGGTTTTTCTCATGTCCATGCAGTAATTTACTTTGTACAAGTTATTTAAACATAAATTTATGAAAATGGGGTTAACTACACAAATTTCCTACGGAAAAAGAATTTTCTTTTAAATTTAAAACATAGGAGTTGAAATAAATGTTTTCTAATTCAACTTTTTGTGCAGATCACGAATATGTATTTAGTTTAAGTGTAGAAAGTAAGATTTTTTAGATATAAGTAAATTTAGATTAGGACAAGTCAAATCTTACATTTTTTAACAGATGTATATCAAGTGAGGTATCATTTTATACGGAATCTTGCACAGATTTCATTTCTGTTTTTAAAATTTAAATCAGTAGCATATTAAGAAAGTTATAGCATAATTTATATTTTAGATAGGTTTTCAAATTTATTTAAACCAATCACAGACTTGGTTACTTTGTTTGTATTCTTAGAAAAAATTTGGAATTTTTGTAGCTAACAGGAGAGTATATAAGGAATTGTTCCTGAACAGATCTCTCTCTTCCATTTGTTTCTCGAAGTTTAAATTTTTATGACAAAGGTCAAAGTGTTGTGTTTTGTGTTAACACGTAAGTTTTCAAACTACGTTTATTTTCGGAAATTTTGATACGAGTTTAGTGAAGAGCCGAGAGTTCAGAAACAATTGTTTTTAACCTACAATCTTAAATAAAGTTAAGTTACCGATAAATTTCCATATTCGTAAAGTTTGTTACGATTCAAGTTTAACAGTTTGTTACGATTTAAGTTTAACGTCTTTAAAAGTTCGGTTGTTGTATTTTGTTTTTGGTTATGTTGTCGTAAATAAAAATTATTAAATTTTTCCTAATTGATGTTTGTTTCCTGGTGCGACATATTAATAAACGATATTCCATGTCGGGTGCTAAAAAGAAAAGTGAATTAAAATAAAAAATTTTACAACCTTAAATAATATTTAAACCGAAAATTACTGAAACATCTTAAAACAACAGTTAGAAGCAAATTTAAGCACGATTACCACTATAAAAGCAACAAATTATCCGAGGGACGTTGATGAAAGTTTGGAAGTACTGCAGCAGCAAGTGAAATAACCGATCAATAACATCGATCAGAGACTGGAAGGAGCCTACGTTGGTAAGTGGAACCAGCTGAATGAACACATCCTTTTGAAAATATGCCGATGCACATGTGAGTTAAATTTTATTTTAACCCTTCAATTTGTATTCATTATTTGTGTGACTTCCTGCACTTATATTTTATGTATAGGTGTAAATGTTTATGCAATAGCGGTGTAAACATCTGTAAAGCAATTAAAACTTTAGTCTTCTTTCAAAATTTCAATTTCAATTACAAAATTATTAAGATCACATTTTTAGGAAGTTACCATTTAACAATTTTGACAGTTTGTTATTTGATTTCAGTTAATACGCTACGCATGCGTTATTGTGCAAATTTTAGTAAGTTTTATTTCACATACAAGATATTTAATATAACGTGGAATTTACATAATAAAGAACCATTTCATAATTCCACTTGTACTTCTGAATGCAATTCAATTCGTATATAAAAAAATTAAGTACGTATCAAAGTGTAAATTACATTTATTTATTTTTCCAACAAATCAAATTGAACTCTATCCCCGATTGAGATTTATGAGCTAGTTCGCTGTATAAGAAATATAATAAATATTACAAAACAATCCAAGAGAATCCTATCCCCTATATAAGTTAATTTATTGAAATATATAATTGACATATTTTAACTATATATATATATATATATATATATATATATATATATATATATATATATATATATATATATATATATATATATATATATATATATATATATATTCAGATGGTTAGAAATAAGCATAATACATGGGCTAGAGTTGTCAAGCTTGTATTCGTTATACAGGGTTTCTATAAAAGAAGTCCGGGGTTTTGAGGCATAATATTTTAATGAAGAAAAAAACGTATATAAATGTTTTATACACTATTGGAAACGTTGCATTTTCAAGTTTTTTTTACGTATTAATACAGTTCAATATGAGCACCGTTAGTGGCGCGACACACATCGCGACGGTATTCAATCTCTCCCCATGTCCTGGCCAGCATATCTGGGGGGACGGTTGCCACGCAATTTATTATTCGTTCCCTGAGATGGCCAACATCACGGATTTTCTCCGCATACACAAGATTCTTGATATGCCCCTAGAAGAAAAAGTCCAACGGAGTCATGTCAGGGCTCCTTGGAGGCCGTGGAATAGGTCCTTCTCTTCCAATCCATCTGTTGCCTAGTCGACCGTCACGTGCCTCACACACACGCATACTGAAGTGTGGCGGTGCCCCATCTTGTTGGAAGTGGACCTTCTCCACCTCAATGTCATCTAACTGAGGAAAAACGTACTCCTCTAACATGTCACAATAGACATCACCATTGATATTCATTTCAACAAAAATGAAAGGGCCTATGACTCTATTATGAATAAAGCCACACCAAACATTCACTTTGAGCGTGCTGCGTTCATACTCAATGAACTCATGGGGCAGCTGCCAACCCCATATTCTGCAATTATGACTGTTTACAGTCCCGTTCACATGAAAAGTAGCTTCATCACTGAAAATAACAGTTTTTAAAAATCATCATTTTCTTCAATTTTGTGTAGCATAGAAACAGCAAAGTCAAATTTCTTAATCTTGTCTGCCGGTTTAATGTGGTGTAACAGTTGGATCTTGTAAGCAGTTAAACGAAGTCTTTTATGAATTACCTTATGAACCGTTGATCTCGGTAATCCCAACTCCAGACTGCGTCTTGTTAACGATTTCTTAGGGCTTCGAAGGCATGAAGCTCGGATTCTGACCTCATTCACTTGTGACACACGCGGATTACCCGTTGACTTTTGTTTTAAAACACTTCCTATTTCCTTGTAAGCACTTAACCATTGGCGAATTGTTTTGTCCGTAGGCGGATCAACACCGTAATTACGTCGAAAGTTTCTTTGTACAGTAACAACAGAATTAGTTTCTATAAGCCAAATAACGCATTGAGCCTTTTGTTGCGGCGTCGCCATAGCGCGGCAATCCAGACGGGACTGAGTCACTGACAGCCGCTACGTTTTTTCAAGATCAACGCTCCGCAGCGCTGCCAACTGTTGATTAAAACATTCCTAATTGGTATGAGTAAAACTTGATGAGCTAATCGTTTCGGAGATATTAATTACATTTCTGCATCTTCTACAGTTATTAATATATGAATTTTTAAAACCCCGGAGTTCTTTTATAGAAACCCTGTAGTATGCAAATTTAATTAGGTTTGAGAATGTATACATTCATTTTAATAAGAAAATTAGTAGACGAGAGGGAAAATATGGTTTGGTTTAACAAAACAGGCTTTGTGGGATGTGCACGAGTTTTATTTTTAAAACCCCGGAGTTCTTCTATAGAAACCCTGTAGTATGCAAATTTAATTAGATTTGAGAATGTATACATTCATTTCAATAAGAAAATTAGTAGACGAGAGGGAAAATATGGTTTGGTTTAACAAAACAGGCTTTGTGGGATGTGCACAAGTTTGTTTTATTCATAAAAGTAAATGAGCTATACAAGCAGTGTGTGAGGAAGGTCAAAACGATTGATATTTGTGAGTGCGATTAGTTTCGGTGTACATATTTCAGTAATTTGAGCAGTTTAAGCACTTTACAGTTATTAATCACATGATGTAGGTTAATTCTAAAATGTAGAACATGTATAGATATAGGTACAATGCAGGAACCACATAAACTTTAAATAAAGGTTATGGTGCGAACACTGTATATTTATATTTCACAGACAAAGTGTATAAAATGTGCAGGAGAAATGGAAGTGATGTAGAAACATTGATAAGAACTTGAACAACATTTATACAATGTGATATTTAATATAAAAGTACATTTTGTGTACAAAATTTACATCAATGTGTTAAACAATATGGATTTCTGAGATAACAAAGTTATGAACTATGGACTAAAAGTAAACAGTATTTGTGTTAAAGGCAGTTATAAGAACAGGATAAATTAACATTTAAGTGATTTAGACGTTTTAAACGCAAGTTACAAGTAAGAATACATTAAGCTAGGTTAAGTACTATATTTAAGAATTTTGCAAATTTATAGTGTTTTTAGGATAAGTTAAGTGTAGAATAAATTATAAAAGTACATATTAGTAGGTTTCCCTCGTTCTCATAAAGAAATTTACAATACACAAGTAATATGAACATAAAATTTAGATTGGGTTAACTACCTAAAATTTGAATATGAAAATGGAATTTCTGTTAAAATTAAGTTAAACGATTTGAAATAAATGTATTCTGATATAGTTTTTCATGTAGATTCCGAATATGTAATTAGTTTAGGTGTAGAATATAGATTTTGTTAGATATAGGTAAATTTAGATTTTGAATTGTCAAAATGCAAAGCTTCGAAGCGAAATAGGGCTTGTGGAGTGTCTTTGCGGAATGTTGCCCTGATTCCAAATCAGTATTCAAAAGGCAAATCCGACTTGTTATAAGAAAGTTATCGTATAATTTGTATTTTAGTTAAGTTAAGAATTTTGTTTAGACCAATCAGATGCTTGGATTATTTGTGTGTAATGTAGAAAAAGTTGACAATTTGGTATCCAAGTGAAAAGTATAAAAGGAATTGCTTCTGATTTCTCACTCTCTGTTAATCTCTCTGTTACTCTCTATGTTTTCTGTTTTTTGTGATTAATAAGTCATAGTGTTAATAGTGTTGGTGTTTAATGAGTAAGTTACAAGTTTTGTTTACATTTTCGGTTTTTGGAACATAGAATTGAGACCTCAGAAACAATCGTTTTAACCTATAACAAAAATTAGGTTACCGATTATAAGTGTCGATTATAATATAATTGTTTCAAATTTGAATTCGTGTTCAAACATCGGTTGATGTATTTTTTTTTATGTTAATAAATTCATGCAAATTATTTTGGATTTGATGTTTATTTTTCTTGGAAGTCACGCAGAGTAGTAAATAAACTGAATTAATTCCATAACGGCATCTAAAATAAAAGTGCAATCAATTAAAAGTTATATGCAAATAAAACAATTTTAAATCCTAAAAATCTTGTAAATATTTAAACCAACATCTAAACATACAGTTTAAAATAAAGTGCTCATCGAAAAGTATTTGAGCAATATTACGTTACATTATATTTACCACAAGGAAGTGTCGTTCATCAGCAATTTGGATTTGGATAAAGTATGGAAAATAAAACAGCACCATTGTAAACAGCAAAGCAGTGTCATCATCACATTCGAAGAAGTCTACGTCCAATAATTTAATATGTAACCAGTTTAATGAAAACATCTTTTGGAAAATGCAGCAACACGTGAGTGAAATTTTACTATCATAACCCATTATTGCATTGTTTATTTTTTTGATATCCTGCATTTTTGTTTTGTTGATTATGTGTAAATGTTTGTGCGACAAAATGTTTTAAATGTCTGTAAAGTGAATGAACCGGTGTAATATTCAACATTATAATTTTATTTTGAACAAAACAAAATTGTACTCACATATTGTAGATCATTTATTGAAATTTTTGACAGGATGCGTTTGATAAAGTCAGAACGCAACGCATGAGTTATTGTGCAAATTCAATTAAAGTCTGTTTCACACAGAAACCACTTAGTACAAATTACAATTTATTTAACGTAAACATTTCTATGTGTAAAATGATTGCGTCTATAATTACCCGTTTACTATATAAATGCAATTAAAATAATTTAAAGGATTTAGAAGGTTAAATTTTATTAGTGATTTTAAGTTGCCAACAATCAAAGTTTAAATACAATTGAACCCTATCTAAATATTTTAAACACTAATAATAATTAATTAAACAAATAATTATTTAGCCAACGTTTTCGCCAATTAAAATATATATATATATATATATATATATATATATATATATATATATATATATATATATATATATATATATATATATATACAGGGTGAATCTTATCTAATCCGCCAAAATTAAAGGAGCACTAGAACTCATCATTATAAGCAAAAAGTTCGTATGTACATGGATCCGGAAATGCTTCGTTTCCGAGATACAGGGTGTCAAAGTTGAAAAAGAAATCGCGATTTCTTCAATATTTTTGACTGTTTCGAAATAATTTCATGAAATTTCGTATACGGGGTTTTTGGGACAGTTGTTTGAACAGTTGTTATCAAAAGAACATGTTTACTTTTAATATTAATTTCTTTTCTTGTTTTTTAATATTGGATATTTAAGTGCTCCTTACAAGTTTTAAATAAATAAACATTGTGAGTTTTAAATGTGTTTTTCTCAGAAACGGTTGCTCCTAGCGACATCACTAAAATATACCTTTTTTTAGCACAAAAGATAGGAGAATCGATTTTTCTAGTCCAAAATGGTATACAGTGTAGCACAAAAAAATTGCAACGATTTAAAGGGGTCGAAATGGTTGCCCCTGGCGCCCTCTAGAGACCACAACTAAATGGACCAGAAATTTGAATATTTCATTTCAAAAAACCATCGTATACGAAATTTCATGAAATTATTTCGAAACAGTCGAAAGATATTGGAGAAAACGCGATTTCTTTTTTTAAATTTGACACCCTGTAACTCGAAGCATTTCCGGACCATGTACCTATGAACTTTTTTGCTTATAATGATGAGTTCTAGTACTTCTTTAATTTTGGATTAGATAAGATTCATATATATATATATATATATATATATATATATAATATATATATATATATAACAATAAATAAATATAATAAATCTATAAATAAAAAACTAGATACAAATATTTAGTAACATAAAGAAGACGACAAATAAATAAACATAAAATTTTTAGTCGTTGACTAGATGTAGACTAGGAACTCTATCATAGGTTTTGACTAGACCTTCTGTTTTGTTACGCTAGTTTCACATTGAGTACCGTCTGTTGCTGAATCTGATTCAACAACAAGGGAGGGTGTTTGGTCAGTCCATGTTCGTTTGTTTGAATCTACGAGTATAGTGGAAGTGCTTCCACTCCTTGGTTTTCTAAACTGTAAAGTTTGGTTTGTCGAGCTACAAAGGTGTTCTGATGCTAAGTAAAGCTTGATTTAATTCGTAGCTTCAGGAACTATTTCACGTATATATATATATATATATATATATATATATATATATATATATATATATATATATATATATATATATATATATATATATATATATATTAAATTTTCGTGGTTGCGCAGAAGTTTATTGCGCATGTTGCGCAGTAACTTCTTTCGCCGTTTTATAGCGCTTAAGCTCTTCGCGCATTATGGAATCCATATGGGTTTCATTTCTACACTAGCTTGTCTTATTGAATTTTCTCCTAGTGCGATGTATGTGGCTTCTTTGAGTTTTCGACGAGTTATGTTCTCGTCCTATCTGTATGTTATCCTATTGGATGCGGTGGTCATCGTGCCACACATATTCGGCGATTCTTGATCTTTCTGTTTTGCCCTTGCGGACGTTGTTCTTATGTTCCTGCGTTCTCACTTTGAGTGGTTTACTGCTTTCTCCTATGTATGCTCTGCCGCATTCGCATGGTATGTTATATACACAATTCTTGGAATTCGGATCTTCATTGTATGGTTTGGTTTTGGTTAGTATTCCCTTGAGCGTTCTGGTCGATTTGAAGGCAGTGCATATCTTGTATTTGCTGCCTATCCTTCGTATCTTAGCTGTTATTTGCTGCCTATTCTTCGTATTTTGTCTGTTATTTGCTGCCTATCCTTCGTATTTTGTCTGTATTTGCTGACTTAAGTGGAGTTCTAGGAAAAGAAAGAAATATAAAAAAAGGTGTTGCTATTCCTAAGACGGATAGAATTATTTAATAAATTATAGCAAAAGGCACATTAGAAATAGAGAATGGCAAAAGACCTTAGCAGTCATTGCCAAACAAATAACAAAAAAAATAGAAGAACTTTGAAAAAACTAGTCCTTTCCTTATTTCAAAAGCAATCTATAACTTATTCGGTGAGGTAAATATGATTAATAAGATTAAGGAAGGAATATTTGTAGAAACCAGATCAAACAAGCAAGCGAACAAATTATTATCTATTACGTCATTTGCGGATATTGGCGTAGACGGTACACCACACAGAACCCTTAATCTAAGTATGGGAGTCATCTATTGGAAAGATTTCTTAAATTGTAACGACAGACACGGATATTTTATCGAAACTAAGGAAAATTAAATTTATAGATGTTAAGAGAATAAACATGAGATTTGATGTACCTTGGTTAACATCCCTATTCTAACGTTTGATACGCCAAACCTACCAAAATGGATTAAAGTGGCATGCCATAACCTAGAGTGAGGCCCTACATACCAACTCCACTTAGATGCTTTAGGTGTCAATGGTTTGGGCATACCTCTATTAAATGTACAATTAATGCAGTGTGTGTATGCGGAAAACCTATACATGAAAGATCTCTATGTTGTGACCAACCTTTGGTGTGCATAAACTGCAAAGGTCAGCGTTCGGCACGAACGATACAGTGCCCTATATACAAGGAAGATACAGCTATACAGAAAACTAAAACACTTTAAAAAATAACGTATAGCGGCACAAAAAAAAAGTTAACCAATTGAAACCCTACAAAGTAGAAGCCAATCAAGCACCTACAGAAAATCCTTCTGATATAGTGAAAACGTTTATACGTGAAATAGTTCCTGAAGTTACGAAATAAATAAAGCTTTACTTAGCATCAGAACACCTTTATAGCTCGACAAACCAAACTTTACAGTTTAGAAAACCAAGGAGTGGAAGCACTTCCACTATACTCGTAGATTCAAACAAACGAACATGGACTGACCAAACGCCCTCCCTTGTTGTGGAATCAGATTCAGCAACAGACGGTACTCAATGTGAAACTAGCGTAACAAAACAGAAGGTAGGGCGCCCCATAGTCTGGTCAAAACCTATGATAAAGTTCCTAGTCTACATCTTGTCAACGACTAAAAATTTTATGTTTATTTATTTGTCGTCTTCTTTATGTTACTAAATATTTGTATCTAGTTTTTTATTTATAGATTTATTATATTTATTTATTGTTATATAGTTCTTATATATATATATATATATATATATATATATATATATATATATATATATATATATATATACAGGGTGAATCTTACTAATCCGCCAAAATTAAAAAGTACTAGAACTCATCATTATAAGCAAAAGTTCATATGTACATGGGTCCGGAAATGCTTCGTTTCCGAGATACAGGTGTCAAAGTTGAAAAAAGAAATCGCGTTTTCTTCAATATATTTCGACTGTTTCGAAATAATTTCATGAAATTTCGTATACGATGGTTTTTTGAAATGAAATATTCAAATTTGTGGTCCATTTAGTTGTGGTCTCTAGAGGGCGCCAACGGCAACCATTTCGACCCCTTTAAATCGTTGCAATTTTTTTGTGCTACACTGTATACCATTTTGGAATTTAGAAAAATCGATTCTCCTATCTTTCCTGCTAAAAAAAGGTATATTTTAGTGATGTCGCTAGGAGCAACCGTTTCTGAGAGAAACACATTTAAAACTCACAAAGAAATTAATATTAAAAGTAAACATGTTCTTTTGATAACAACTGTCCCAAAAAAACCCCGTATACGAAATTTCATGAAATTATTTCGAAACAGTCAAAAAATATTGAAGAAGTCGCGATTTATTTTTTCAACTTTGACACCCTGTATCTCGGAAACGAAGTATTTCCGGACCCATGTACATATGAACTTTTTTGCTTATAATGATGAGTTCTAGTGCTCCTTTAATTTTGGCGGATTAGATAAGATTCACCTGATTATATATATATATATATATATATATATATATATATATATATATATATATATATATATATATATATATATATATATATATATATATATATATATATATATATATATATATATATATATATATATATATATATATATATATATATATATATATATATATATATATATAATTTTTAATTGGCGAAAACGTTGAGCACTAATATGTGGCTAAATATTTATTTGTTTAATTAATTATTATTAGTGTTTAAAATATTTAGATAGGGTTCAATTGTATTTAAACTTTGATTGTTGGCAACTTAAAATCACTAATAACATTTAACCTTCTAAATCCTTTAAATTATTTTAATTGCATTTACATAGTAAACGGGTAATTATAGACGCAATTATTTTACACATAGAAATGTTTACGTTAAATAAATTGTAATTTGTACTAAGTGGTTTCTGTGTGAAACAGACTTTAATTGAATTTGCACAATAACGCATGCATTGCGTTCTGACTTTATCATATGCAGCCTGTCAAAAATTTCAATAAATGATCTAAAATATGTGAGTACAATTTTGTTTTGTTCAAAATAAAATTATAATGTTGAATATTACACCGGTTCATTCACTTTACAGATATTTACAGAACGCAGGAACATAAGAACAACGTCCGCAAGGGCGAAACAGGAAGATCAAGAATCGCCGAATATGTGTGGCACGATGACCACCGCATCCAATAGGATAACATACAGATAGGACGAGAACATAACTCGTCGAAAAGTCAAAGAAGCCACATACATCGCACTAGGAGAAAATCCAATAAGCCAAGCTAGTGTACAAATGAAACCCATATGGATTCCATAATGCGCGAAGAGCTTAAGCGCAATACAACTGCGCAAGAAGTTACTGCGCAACATGTCCCTTGTGGTTTTGTTTAGCATTTAACCCTATATCTACATTACTTAATACTGATCAACTAGAATACCAACTTACTGAAACAATTACAATAAGTCACCTAGCACACATGGATGATATTAAGTTACATGCTAGTTCGGAGCAAAAACTAAAGTATCTTCTGCAATATACTGAACAATTTAGTCATGATGTTTGCATGGAGTTTGGTGTCGATAAATGTAGGATTAATGGTATGAAGAATGGAAAATTGACAAAACAAAAACCGTACGTATTAAACCCAGACAGTTATCAACATTAACATTAAAGAAATGAACGATGGGGAGATATACAAATATATCGGAATGTTGCAAGCCTGCATAGCACATAATAAACAAATGAGCCAAACTCTAAGTGATACATGCATTGATACAGTAAAACACTTACTAAAGACTGGTCGCTCGCCTAAAAATTTAACATTGGATATTAATTCATTTACTATACCAGTAATAAGCTACTCATTTGGCATAGTAATTGGACGAAAACATACATTGAGAACCTGAACATAAAAATTAGAGTGCAGTCCACAGAAGGAGGTCTACATCATTCAAGAAGCAGTATTATTCGTTTTCACCTACCAAGGCGTTAAGGGGGTCGTGGAATACTAGATTTTAGAAGATTACATCACAAAATTATGGTAGATCTTAGAAACTATTTTTTATTTCAAAATAGAACATCGACACTCCATATATTGGTTGTTAATAAAGATAATCGGTGTACACCTCTGAATTTAAGAGACCGAAACTTCATATCAGGAGTAATAATGATGACCATGATGAAATTGAAGAATGAATCAGAATGTCGTTACCTGGAAAATACATAAATAACACCAATAACTAGATAGATTGTAACGCAACTCATAGTTGGCTTCAAGTAGGACACCTATTCCCTGAGATGGAAGGTTTCATAATATGTATCCAAAATCAGATCATTGAGACACTAAATTACAATAAATTTGTACTAGGTTTCACTAACACTTGTGATAAATGTAGAATGTGTCACTTGAAAGACCACGTGGTGGAAGCATGTAAGATATTAGCAGGAAGAGAGTACATGCAACGGCACAATAATGTAGGCAAATTATCGATACATGATTGGCGTACAAAATTGGACCTATACAAAGCAAACAACCATATTATAAATATGTTTCTCCTACAATTTACGAGACCGTAGACGCTAGACTATACTGGGACAGACCAATACTTACAGATCACACAGTACCTGAAAATAGACCAGACATCACTTACTTGGCCAAAAAGAACAACCCCTGCCACATAATTGACGTCTGCGTTCCACTACCAACACATATTAATACCAAATACAATGAGAAAATAGTTAAATATATGGCACTGGCAGCAGATATGGCAAGTTCACAAAGTAAATATAGTTCCGTTTGTAATTGGTTGTACAGGAGAAATACCACGAAACCTTTTCAGGGAGTTAGAAAAATTACAACTGCTAAGAAACCTTTATCAACGATACAAAAAGCTGTAACCATTTTTACCTGCAATATTATAAGGAAAGTCTTAAATAACGCCAAAAATTAGAAATATTAACTTTCAAGGATGGATTGAAGAAAACAAGCAATTGTAGAATTAGTTAGGAACTGTATAATTTATTCTGTGTTGTATGTTCTTTGCTTTACTGCCGTTACAAAAACTGTAATTACACTTATGGAGAAATACACAGTATAATAATGATAATAATAATAATAATAATAATAATAATAATAATTATTATTATTATTATTATTATTCAAACTTTTTGGCTTAAGAGGTTTAGCAGTGGACATGAACAACATGCTAAATGCTTCACTAAAATAATAGAAACACCTCACATTCTACCAAGTGTACTAACTACATGAAAAACTTACCTACTTGCAAAAAACGTCTGCTGCTACTCGGGATCCTGCAAAGTATTGACCAATAACGTGCCTACCTCCCTGTGTCATTGCTGAGAAGATATAAAAATATGCGAAACATAACGAAATGTTGGAGGAAGAACACAAAGGATGTCAGAAGGAAACGAAAGGCTGTAAAAAAACTGCTAATTATAGATTCTATTGTTATGAAAAATACCTTTCGAAACAAAGAAAATTCACAAAATATATTGATTATCAAAAAGCTTTTCGTAGCATTCGGCATTCCTGGCTACTAGAAATACCTCGAATATATATCATAGAACAGCGCTTCACAGATTTCTTTAAACATGGTATGACAAGGTGGAGTACAAGAGTAACACTACATACAGAGAAAGATCAAACCGATGCAAACCGATATAGGCCTTATTAAGGTCAATAGAGGCATATTTCAAGATGACGCACTTAGCTAAATGTGCTTACCACTAAAACTACTGTCGCGCATATTGAACAACAGAAAAAAAGGGCGATAAAACACAAAATGCCGAAATAAACCACATGCTTTATATGGATGACTTAAGGCTGCTTTATAGGAAAAAGGATGAACCACGGAGACTACAAAAGTTCGTTGATCAGTTTAGCAGCGACGTAAAAATAAAATTTGGTTTGAATAAATGCCGCATCAATAGTATAGTAAACGGAAAAAGGACGGATCATAAAGGGTATAGGACACGTGAATGTGACATTATTAAGAGAATGACAAAAGGTGAATACAAATATCTGGGTTATGCGCAGTCAGGAGAAATCGAACACAAACGTTGCAAAGAAGAACTAAAGGAAGACTTCGTACTATATTGAAATATCAGCATGAAATACTGCAAAAGCTGTGAATTCATATGCAATATCAGTATTATCATACAGTGTTGGTATCATAACATGGACAGACACGGAATTGGAGGAAACAGATAGAGCTACACGAATGGAGTTTAGAAGATATAGACCGTATCATCCTCAGAGTGCAGTGCAACGATTCCATCTGCCGAGAAAACGTGGAGGACTAGGTATACTTTCTGTTTTTCTCACAAATTACAAGCAACTAAAAAATCGGCGAGACTACTTCCACCAGAAGTCTGAAAATAACCAACTGTATAAAGCGTTAGTAAAATCAGATCACTTTACTCCTTTAAAAGTAACAGCATAGCGGGAGCAAACCCCAACACAAAATTAGGAGCATTGAAGAAGTGAAACAGAAGTGGCGAGAAAAACGAGTTTATTGCAAACATATTGCTATATTTGAACATTAGGAGATAGACACTAACGCATCGTTTGTTTGGTTACAGTTTGGAAATCTATTCAAAGAAAGCGAAGGGTTTATAGTAGCTATCCAATATGGTGTAATAGCAACCAAGACGCTACATAATGAAGGAAGCCATATAAAGCATAAAGTGTCGAACGTGCGTCAAGGACAATGAAAATGTTGACCACATAATTTCAGGGTGCGGAACTCTTTCAAATATACTGTATCTTGAGAGGCATAACTCAGTTGCTAAAGTAATCCACCAAGCTGTGCCTCAAAGACACATGGACCACTAACAGATCATACCCTGCTATAAGTACGAAACGCCAATTATTTGTGAAACTGAAAACGTAAAGATATACTCAATCGAGTCATGTACACAAACAAACACATTGAGCACAACATCCCTGATATAGTAATCACATTGAAACAACAAAAAATGACATACATTATCGATATCGCCGTAACCCATACCACAAGTACAGAAAAAATAAACACTACGAAAATAAACAATTATACACCTTTAGCAGATGAAATCCACGCTACGTGGGAGATAGAACATGTTAAAGTGATCCCGATTGCATTAGGATGACCGGGTGAAATACCCAAAAAAGTAGAGCACAATCTAAAGTTATTAGATTTTCCAATTAACCTTCATATTTCAATTCAAAGAGCTGCTCTCTTAAACAACTGTGCCATTGTTCTACGGGTTTTAGGAGAGGGAGTAAGGACTAATGTGTCAGTTTAACAATTTAAGTGGCATACATATGCATGGAAGATACATTACTTACCTGAAGTGGCCGTATGTACAATTTATCGCCTATACAAGAGAAAATGTTTAAAGTAATAATAATAATAATAATAATAATAATAATAATAATAATAATAGTAATGTTTCCAATTACAGAACAAAATGACAAAGCTATACTATATATATATATATATATATATATATATATATATATATATATATAGTCTTCAAGGAAAGGGTTCTCTATGAGGATCTCGAAAGTGGTAATAGATACAGTTTGACCGTGCCGCTCCTAGAACAGTACTACTGTTCCGCATCCTTAAAATGAAAATTGTGCTATACCCAGTGACGTAAATGCAGATATTAAAATAAATACTACCATAAATGACAAAAAATTTGGTGAATGACGAATTGCGTATTATGTAGACGTACAAACACTTCAATAATTGTAATTTAGTCTTTCTTAAGATTAAAGGGAAATTGTTATAAGGTATGTAAAAATTTGGTTAAAAATTATCATTTATTATTTTTAATTGATATTACATTTTCTGGATTTCCAAGGCGTATTTCTGGTGTATTAAACCAATACATGTTATTTACTCGTCAAATTCAAGTTTTGCAAGTGCTTTTATATACTAAAAGTAATGTTTAAAACAAATTTTGCTTTTTAACCTCAATTTGGTTACGAGAATAATGTACAGTGTAGAGAGTAACAACTGTTTAGATGAGCGTTCAATGATCTTTTTGTTTATATTGACATGAGTGGTTTGAAATAGGCAATAATGTATGAATTTTGTTGTCAGGTTGAAAATGAATAATCGAAAGGTAATTCATAGCCAAGGGCGGCAAATTATCTACAATGTGTACCAATTTATGAAAAAAGAAAAAGAAGGAACGATGACAATGCCATTATCCCAATTACAAGAATGTGTTGCTGAAGAAACCGTTCTAGACAAGCTACTAGTTGAAAATGGTCATGCTGTCCTTCGTCTCCCTTTGTACCACTCTGAATTAAATCCCATTGAAAAATCGGATAGCAGTGAGGAATGTGACATTTCAAATGTAAGGTGTTAAGCAATTGGCAATGAAGAATTGAAAAAAATTACAGCTGAGAACTCGAAGAAAGTGTGTGAATATGTGGAGTGAATATTTAAAAAAAGGAGTGATATTGGATGATGTTACCTTTACAATGACATTAAAACATTTAAATGAATTTTTGAAATGAATTTGTCATTAATCAGAAATCAATGTATGATATATTTGTTAAATAATATTAGTGAAAAAGGAATAACATGTATGACTGGTTAGTTTATTATAAATGCATACATTCAACATATTCAGCACAAGTCAGGTACACCATTTTTGCTGATCACCTTTGAATGTACACTGGTGAACATCACAAATACATTATAATGGAAAAAAAGAACTTATTTAACTTAATGCTACATATCACTTTTGCATTGCATTCTAATTTCTGAACAAAAACTTATTTCAGATTATATACCACTGATTTAGTCCTTCTCATATGGAACTAGTCACCATGTCCACTTTATAATGTACCTATTGTTTTTTAAGATAACTCAAATCTGTATATATTGATCTAAAGTACAGCAAATAATGAATTAATAATGCATTGTTTTTTTAAATCTCAAACGTGCATGTAAATGAGATCAATTCAGCTAAAGTATAGCAAATAATGAGTAAAGATTTTCAATTAGTGCACATATTATTTACATACAAATATAACGATATCCCGACGCACACCTCACTACGCGTTGGAATGAATGGTCTTTTATATGTTTATATTACAGTTAAAAATAGAAAAATAAAACTAAACTTGGCAACTATCTATAAAGCGATTTCAAAGTGACCACCATTGTTTGCATTACAGGCATCTACTCTTCGTTTCATATTTTGAAATACATTTATTAATTGAGCTTCTGTAATATTTTGAATTGCGTCAGTTATTGCGTTTTTTAATTCATCGACTGTATGAAGGCGTGTCTTGTAGCTTTTATTTTTTAAATGTCCAAATAGAAAATAATCCAGTGTAGTAAGGTCAGGTGATCTTGGGGCCAAACTCCCGCACTTGTAACTCTTTCATCAAAATGTTCACGTAAAAACGTCAGTGTTTGATTATCTGTATGAGCTTTTGCGTTATCATGCTGAAAATATCCATGTTGGAGCTCGTCATCGTGCAGTTGATCAATGAAAGGTTCCAAAATAGTTTTGTATCGAGCCGCAGTTACTGTATCTTCAAATAAAATGGGACCTACAATTCTTCTTCGTGACATACCAGCCCAAACGCCTATTTTCACAGGATGTAAAGTAGTTTCTTCAAAAACGTGTGGATTTTCTGCTGACCACATACGGTAATTTTGCGAATTCACATAACCAGATAAATGGAACCAAGCTTCATCCGTAAAGAAACTTAAGTTTAGTATTTCATCATCTCTCAAGTTGTTGTTGAACCATCGGCAATATTCTAAACGCTTTTGAAAATCTAAAGGTAGTAATTCTTGCACAATCGTTATTTTGTAAGCATGAAAATGTAGTTGACGTTTGACTGCTTTATGGCGTGTACCATAAGAAAGACCTGTAACAATTGCTTATATTGAAATATGTACAATGTTGTCAATCTAACTTTACTTATGTAATGTTTTGGTTTTTAAGATTCTTTTTATTTTATTGCTTACACATTCATGTCAACCATGTTTTGTATAATGCAAAATTACCTGTTTGCTGGGCCAATTGTCATAAAGGTTTTGTCGGACTTCGTTCCAAATGTATGAGTACATTTTCCTCTACTTCCTCTGTAAGTACAGTTGTGCGACCCCTTGCAAGCACTACCATGCTCATGAAAACGACTAACAACTCTTCGAATGGGTCGGCATAAAATATCATCATCTAATTCGATGTTCTGAAAGTAATGTTGATATTCTTCAACACATAATCGTACTGAATACTTCCAGTTTCCATCTGCATCTTTTTCGCCGTTTCGGAAATAAGCTTCCAAAATAAACTTGTCTTGTTCCACAGTAAAAGGAATTATAACCTAAAAAATTTATTTACGAAAAAGGCATAAAATACACGAATAAATTTACCTTGAAAGTCCTGGTTAATTTATTAATGAGTTTTGAAAAAAACTATTTTATTGTAATACAAATGTAGATAAAGGAATAATTGAAAAAGGAAAAACCTATGTACGTTTATGAAATGTCAATCGAAGATGAAATAAATATTTGTGCCTAATTTCACTGGTAACTTGGAATAAACTTTTTATAAAAATTCTGTAAAAAGCAGTTTTTTTTTCGGTCATTCATTGTTGATATCCCGGTATAACTCCGGTTAAGTGGAAAAAAAAATGTGTAATTAGGAGACCAATAAAATGATGTGAGATTTTTTTTGAGATATTTGAAAAAATTTGAACTTTGAACGAAATATGTCAACTAAATTCTAAAGAAGCGGAACGCATGTACTTAAACAAATATCCAGAGAGACAGTAGCCTCATAAAGCCACATTTACGAAATTGTTAGTCAATTTAAAGGAACATTGTGCATTTAAAAGGCCTGTAAATTCCCGTAAAAAACTTTGCAATGAAAAAAAAAGCAAATAATATTTTATTAGCAGTTTAGAAAAATCCAGAAATTTCTACACGACACATTCAACAAGCAAATAGCATCACATTCTACTGCTCATTTTATTTTATAAAAAATACGTCGAATTAAATTTACAACCAGTAATGGAATTTTCAACACAATAAATGATCACTATTTGGTGAAAGAAAAGCCTCGAGTTTATAAAGTGCGCAGACACCAACACCGTTTCGGTTTTAATATGTGGGATGCAATACTCGGATCTTTATATTTTGAATGCTATGAAGATTTATTAGAAAATGAGGTAGAAGCAGCTTTAGATGATTTACATCAAGTTGATATTGACAATTATTGGTTTTTACAAGACTATGATCCGGCACATAATTGCAGATATGTTCAGGAATTTGCAAGGTTTCCAGCAGGATGGATTGGAACATATTCGACAGTTAGATGACCAGCGCGGTCCCCTGACATATCACCTATTGACTTTTTTCTCTGGGGATATGTCAAAAATTATATTTAGCTACACAATATTGAAAATAACCATTACGGAACTTAGTTCTCGAGGCATTTGAAAGTATCACCTCTCAAATGCTTCACAATACTTTGAATTCAACTGTAATATGATGTTGCAAAATAATGGACAACTTTTTGAACAACTATTATTTAGGCAATTCCTACTTTAATTTACACTAAACGCAAAGGAATTAGTAGTTTTTCCTTTTACCGTCAATTTGTTTGTTGATATTAACTTCTAACACTAAGAAACTTTATTATGGTGTGTGTAATAACCATAGGGGAAAGTTACTGCATCGACTTCTTGAAAATGCAGGTCTGTATTCTAAAATTTCGTCATAATAGTCCATAAAAGGTTCAAAACGCGATCAGACCATCAAATGTGATACATTGCTGAATTTATAACAAAAAATATTTCAAAATGGGTTTTCAAAATATCAGGACCGCATTTAAAAAAAAGTTGATGATGGCTATAAAATAGAAAACTTCCGACTGAAAAATTGACTATGCCATGTTAAGGCCTGTAATAAATGTAAGAAATCACTCCACCGATTTCTTGTCATTTTATTGGTCCCCTAATTAGACCACTATTTTCCCGTTTAACCGGAGTTGTATCTATAACGACCTCCGAGATCCCTATAGTGAAAATCCACATCTTGGACACAGTGTATATAGAAGCCATCTGTCAAAGTTATCAGCATTCCAGTGCTGCAAGACCTACTAATCTTCCAGAAATTAAAGCTCTGTTTGGACTACTACAGTTAGCTGGCATACATAAGAGCAGTCTACTAAATACACAAGAAATCCGGGGTCGTGAAGGAGCTGGAATGGATTTACCTTGGTTGACAATGTGCTTGCAACGAGTTCGCTTCCTTATGCGTGTTATTCGCACTGATGATAAAAACACCAGAGAACAACGCCGCAAAAATGATAAACTGTCAACCATTCGCGTTATATTTGACTAATTTGTACGAAATTGCCAAAAACACTACACAATATGTGAGTATCCAACGATTGTTGAAAAATTAGAAGGAATCAGGGTCCACTGTAGAATAGAATAGAAGGTTAAGCAATCGACCATTTTTTTCACTAACGATAAATCGACTTAGCTCATTTTAAAACTTTTCACCAAGTTGCGCCAAGATCGGTGTGTGTGAAAGTGCCCGTGTTCGTGTCCGTGACGGTGCCCTTGTCCGCGTCCGTGTACGTGTTCGTGCCCGTGTGCGTGTCCGTGTCCGTGTCCGTCTCCGTGTCCGTGTCCGTGTCCGTGTCCGTGTCCGTGTCCGTGTCCGTGTCCGTGTCCGTGTCCGTGTCCGTGTCCGTGTCCGTGTCCGTGTCCGTGTCCGTGTCCGTGTCCGTGTTCGTGTCCGTGTCCGTGTCCGTGTCCGTGTCCGTGTCCGCGTCCGCTTCCGCGCCGCATCCGCATCCGTTTCCGTGTCCGTGTCCGTGTCCGTGTCCGTGTCCGTGTCCGTGTCCGTGTCCGTGTCCGTGTCCGTGTCCGTGTCCGTGTCCGTGTCCGTGTCCGTGTCCGTGTCCGTGTCCGTGTCCGTGTCCGTGTCCGTCTCCGTCTCCGTCTTCGTCTCCGTCTTCCTCTTCGTCTTCGTCTTCGTCTGCGCCTTAGCCTTCGTTTTCGTCTTCGACTTCGTCTTTGACTTCGTCTTCGTCTTCGTCTTCGTCTTCGTCTTCGTCTTCGTCTTCGTCTTCGTCTTCGTCTTCGTCTTCGTTCTTCGTCTTCGTCTTCGTCCTCGTCTCTGTCTTCGTCTGAGTCTGTGTCTGTGTCTGTGTATGTGTCTGTGTCTGAGTCTGTGTATGTGTCTATGTATGTGTCTGTGTCTGTGTCTGTGCCTTTGTCTGTGTCTGTGTCTGTGTCTGTGTCTGTGTCTCAGTCCGTGTTTGTGTTTGCGTCTGTGTCCGTGTCCGTGTCCGTGTCCGTCGTGTCCGTGTGCGTGTCCGTGTCCGTGTCCGTGTCCGTGTCCGTGTCCGTGTCCGTGTCCGTGTCCGTGTTCGTGTCCGTGTCCGTGTCTTTGTCCGTGTCCGTGTCCGTGTCCGCGTCCGCGTCCGCGTCCGCGTGCGTGTCCGTGTCCGTGTCCGTGTCCGTGTCCGTGTCCGTGTCCGTGTCCGTGTCCGTGTCCGTGTCCGTGTCCGTGTCCGTGTCCGTGTCCGTGTCCGTGTCCGTGTCCGTGTCCGTCTCCGTCTCCGTCTCCGTCTCCGTCTCCGTCTCCGTCTCCGTCTTCCTCTTCGTCTTCGTCTTCGTCTGCGCCTTAGCCTTCGTTTTCGTCTTCGACTTCGTCTTTGACTTCGTCTTCGTCTTCGTCTTCGACTTCGTCTTCGTCTTCGTCTCCGTCTTCGTCTGAGTCTGTGTCTGTGTCTGTGTCTGTGTCTGTGTCTGTGTCTGTGTCTATGTCTGTGTCTGTGTTTGTGTATGTCTGTGTCCGTGTCTGTCTGTGCCTTTGCCTGTGTCTGTGTCTGTGTCTGTGTCTGTGTCTGTGTCTGTTTGTGTCTGTGTCTGTGTCTGTGTCTGTGTCTGTGTCTGTGTCTGTGTCTGTGTCTGTGTCTGTGTCTGTGTCTGTGTCTGTGTCTGTGTCTGTGTCTGTGTCTGTGTCTGTGTCTGTGCCTGTGTCTGTGTCTGTGTCTGTGCCTGTGTCTGTGTCTGTGTCTGTGTCTGTGTCTGTGTCTGTGTCTGTGTCTGTGTCTGTGTCTGTGTCTGTGTCTGTGTCTGTGTCTGTGTCTGTGTCTGTGTCTGTGTCTGTGTCTCTGTGTCTGTGTCTGTGTCTGTGTCTGTGTCTGTGTCTGTGTCTGTGTCTGTGTCTGTGTCTGTGTCTGTGTCTGTGTCTGTGTCTGTGTCTGTGTCTGTGTCTGTGTCTGTGTCTGTGTCTGTGTCTGTGTCTGTGTCTGTGTCTGTGTCTGTGTCTGTGTCTGTGTCTGTGTCTGTGTCTGTGTTTGTGTCTGTGCCTGTGCCTGTGTCTGTTTCCGTGTCCGTGTCAGTGTCAGTGTCCGTGTGCGTTTCGGTGTCCGTGTCCGTATTCGTGTCCGTGTCCGTGGCCGTGTCTGTGTGAGCGGTCGTGCGTGCGTGCGTCTGTTCATGCTTGCGTACGTCTGTGTGGATGAATGTTAGTATCCACGATAACTCCAGAACGAAAATATCCACGTTCTTTAAATGTATTTTAGTTTTTGTTTCATTTAGCTTACAGCTGATTAGAGTTGAGGACAAATTCAGCGGTTGAGAGGGGAGCTTTATTAGTGTCAGTTTTTGGATTTACCAAGTATTTGTAAAAACATCTTATTTCAACGATATAGAAATACCTTGGAAATATCGATTAATAATGTTTATGACATTTTCTATACTACGTGTAATTTAGCGGCAAAAAACTTCCTAAAGTAGAATTTATGTATTAGTTCAAACTTTTTCAATACAGAGGTTGGGGTAGTGTATTTTTCGTTATGGTACACGGCCATTTTGTACTTACAATATAACTTAACATAAATTACCGAAAATGCGCTTGCGGTATTCGTGGTGCAACTTAAGCTGATGTAGGTTATGTTGACAAGTGACTGCATAAACAACATGACACTGTTCACTAAAAATTTGCATTATTTAATTGCCTTTGACATAAAAAGTGTGGAAGAATTTATTGTATATAATGCTTTAGAGAAAAACAATGTATTCCGTTGTAAGTTTTAATTTTCAGTCTGTACCATCAGAGAAATGCCAATTTATGTTTCGTTTTGACAAACACGATATCATTAGACTTTATCAAGTTTTGCAGCTACCCAATAGAGTGGAAACAAGAGATCAACATATTATAGATGGTACGAATGTAATTTGTAATTATTTTGTGTCATAATTTAATTAAAATTTTAGGACTTGGAGGATTATGTTTATTACTCCGTAGATTTGTTTATCCCAATCGATTGAAACTGTTAGAGGAAGAATTTTGACTACATTTTACATCTTTAAGTAAACTGTTACAAGAGAGTATAAATATTATGTATAAAAAGTGGGGTACACTCCTGCTTAGTTTGTCTAAAAGTAAATGGTTCACATCAAATTATCAGAAATAATTAGCTGCAATGGTTCATGCAAAGGGTGCCCCTTTGGCAAATTGTATAGGGTTTATTGATGGGACCGCCCTGGCTATATGCAGACCTTCAGTAAATCAAAAGGAACTGTATAGTGGACGTAAGCGTCAACATTGTATGAAATTTCAATGTAGTACATTGCCAAACGGGATTATGGTACACATGAGTATGCCATACCCAGGGCGAAGACATGATGCCTTCATTTTGAAGGATACCCTTATTTTAGATCAGTTACAGTTATACTGTTATCCATATTGTATTTATGGTGATGAAGGATACCCTTTAAAAAAACAATTGTTACGCACATACTCTAGCACTACATTGTCAGAGCAGCAAACCTCCTTCAATCGAGAAATGTCTAAAGTTCGACAATGTGTTGAATGGAGTTTTGGGAAACTTGTGCAACAATTTGCATTTGTGGACTTTAAAAAAAATCTGAAGTTATATTTGCCACCTGTTGGAAAGTACTATATTGTTGCAACACTTCTAACAAACGCCCACACATGCTTGTGTGGCAGCGCCACCTCAACCTACTTTGACATAGAATCTCCATCCTTATTAGAATACTTTCAGTACCCTTAATATTTCGTTATTTGGAAAAATGAAATGTACCTACATATTGATAAAAAAAATTGAAATAATATATGCGTTCATAAATTTATAATAAAAAAACATACATTTCTGATTGTTTTTATTTATTAACGTTTGCATAATATTTTTCAGTAAATTTGTTCTCGCTGTTTCGGCTTGTCTGTTTTGTGGTTCTACATGCCACCTCTCTCTTTCAAACTCCAATTTGGATTTTTGGAACTGTAGGGTTTCTTCTTGTAGACGAAGATTATCTGCGTGCTGTTGCTGCTTAAATTTTAGTTCTTCTTTTTGAAGTTCCGTCTCAAGCCTTGTCTTTGACGCTAAATAAATAAATACGCCCCCTTCTTTATTATTTGTACTCCTTTTCTTAGTGGCACTACCTGTACACTCCCGAGAAGTCGTAGGAGTATCAGTACTGCTTTCAGGACTCTCTGCAATTTCAGCTCTCTTCTTAGTTGTTCACAATGCTGCATTGCGAATATTTTTTGCCATTTCTACATCTTCTTTCGCTTGTGACAGTGCTTTTTTTTTTGGTCTACTAACTTTAGCAGCAGGTTCTGCTAACTTTTCATAGTTGTCCCACACAAGCATTAGTTGCCTCATGTAATCCCCCCATGGTGTTTGCATGCGCTCTTTCCCGGATTCTGATGCTTCCTCCGAGTCATATTTTCTAAATTTTAAAACCTGCTCGAGCATGTGGTCTTTTAATAGTCGTAGACTGCATGTATTGAATCGGTCCGGATTGTCATACATGAGTGTATCATTGAGTCGAGACCACACGTTTTCTTCATTTTGCAAGTCATCTTCTGCCAAAATGCCATGCAACTCTCTAATGCACTTTATTCTGTCTGCTTCGGAAAATCGGAACCGTTTTTTCGTTTGAGATTCATCATTACAGGAACTCTCACTTGCTATGTTCCCTTGTTCACAATTCTGGCTTTCTTGTGAAATTTCCTCATTGTTGCTACTATTTACGTTAGCGGTATTCGCACTAGTAGTAGGAGTAGCAATGCAACTTGCATGAAATAGCGATGATTGAGCGAATACTGCATCTGTAAAATATACAATAAAAGCCTTCTACTGTTCCTACCTGTTTCACATCGCACAGCATCGTCTTTATTTAGAAAAAGATTGTAGCAGTGGTCAGTTTCAAGACCATAGGTCACTTCTGTGACGTTCTCCAACGAATTCGTCATTTTTTCACAACTTCACAACAATTAACCGTTTCGATGTCACGCTCTCACACTTGTCACAACAACAAAACAGCTGTGCGGTGCAGTAATAGACATGCGCCTTTATACCTAATATTTTCTGATTGGTGCCGATATTTCTGGAAATAACGTGTAAAAAATCGTTTATACGATATAAAATTTTATAAAATTCAACGTTATACCTTATAAGGGTAATTTTTATAACGACAAAACTCTACCGCAACCACGTTATTATCCCGATAACAATTAACTTCATAAGAAAAGGTGTGAAAAAATTTTTTTAAGGAAGATTTAATTCCACATAGCAATGGAAGTGAAGCAATTAATTAAATATGAATGTAAATTCTTATACTGCATTCAAGATATCTTATAGAGACGGTCTGCTTTGGAATTTTGTTTAAGTTAACATGTATATTTTATATCTATCTGACATGAGGTTATAAACGTCACTCTGACAGATTAATTCTTTTTTTACTATGTTGCCTGTTTTCGTTGCGAACGTTTAAAAAAGAGATTGCCTAGTTACCCTAATAAATCTATAGTTCCAATTACTTCATTTCTTTTAATTTTTCAAGGCACCATCTTGATGTCTATTAATCTTTCTCAGATATGAAGTTTTAAACGTCTGTTTGACAATGTTGCTCATTTTTCGTAATTAACATTATAAAAGAGGTTGCATAATTATACTAAAAAAAATGTTATTAAAATTATTTCATTTCTTTTAATTTCCGTTTCGTAGGTTGAAGGTTGTGTGGTGTTCCACACCAAATATTTTTTTTAGTTCACTTTAATTAATTTTCTGTGTTAAAAAATTAAGTATTGTTTAGTATGTGCGAATTCTGTTATAACTATTTCTATGTATTCAAAACATCCGCATACACACGTGTTTACGTTATCCGGGAGTTAATTATTATTATGATAAATACTAATGGTCGTCTTAGGTAAATCAATTTTCCATTTTTGGAAAACTAGTGTTACGATAAAAAATGGCAGAAGTTTTCGTCTACTAGATGAAATCTGTCGGTAAGTCAGTCGCTTACCTTTGGTAGGGTGTAAATCCCTCAGGTAAATTGATCATGTTTGCCTTTGGAATTAATTTGTACAGTTACTGCAAAGTAGTCAAACCCAAAAGAACAGATAGTTTATGAATATTCGAAACAGTAAAAATAGGCTCACAAAATTCGTATTTACATTCAGCGTTAGTTAATCCACGTAACCGTATCCAACTCAGCATTACCTTAATAAATTTTCAGGCAGTAATAGTGAAAAAATAAATACTCAAGTTACCAACAATACGTTAATCAGGATGTCGGTATTTGCGAAATTTGCATCTCGCCCAAGTGGATGATAAGATGACATAAGCAATACAACTCGCCACGCTGTCGTCGTTCTTCTTAATACTCAAACAAATGCTGAAATTATGTCACGTGTGTAAGGGTGAAGCGGACGGAAAGGGAAGGTTTCTCTACTCATTTGCAGGTAGTTAAGCAAACCGTCTAGCTCAATGTCGGTTCGAGTGAGGTTGAGAGAAAAGACATGTTAATGCCGGCGCCACAAGCTGCTCGCCTTTAGTAGAAACAAGCACCACTATCCCGACTTGTGGATAGTGATGGGGAAAGTGGCGAGTAGGGAAAACAGGAAAGGAACACACCAAGGGAAGGAAAATAAGATACCACTGTAGTGTAACTAGCAAACTATAAAATATAACCAGCCAAAAGAAACAAAGATAAATTTGTGTTGATACTACTCCACTCAGAAAGTATATTTAAGGGAACAAAAAATTATTTTTAATCTAAATTATTCAACTAAAATGTATTGTGGAACATAGGAATGAAAATTTGACTAAATAAATAAAATGTCGGTTACTACGGTTATTAACCAGAATAAAAGATCAATGATAACGTTCTCAAGTTGATCAGGTTCGGTTAACTTTGAACTTACACAATGATTAATTTTTAAACACAAAACAAAATCTAAAATTTAAACGTTCCCCTTCAAACAATGAAAGATCTTTCATTGTGTTGACCTGGAAGAAAAACATACACAGTAACGCTAGTACAGCGTCCGAATATATTCAAACTTAGTAAACTGTACTTGCTGCAGTTGTACAACGTTCAAGAACAACCTTAGATATAATTGACAAACGCGTTAAACCTAAATTAAAGTACAAATCGCCTTTCGGCAGAACAGCTCAGTTTGCCTCTTTTATTTATTTAGTAGCAAAATAAACTACAGGAAAAGAAGACTAATACTGGAAACCGAACGTTACCTCCAAAATTTAAATATAAACAGTAAAATGTTTGATTTAAGATATAAAAAAAAGAACTTTACTGTATTCGTTCCACTATTTCAGGTATCACACCCAGTACTTATTAAACAAAGTTACGGATATGGCACAAACAGGTAATACCAAAAATTCACAGATATATAACCTTTAAGCTAGGTGGTAGTATATATTAAACCAAAAGGACAAATGAAAAAAATACAGCAACTATTAGCTATTGCCCAACTCCACAGTAACAAAAACTAAAATGGTAGCTAATGGTGAATGAACAATGAACAATAATATGAAAATGTAAACTTTCACCATTAACACTCATAATAAAATACTTATCTTTTTTGGGGTTTTTTAATGGTGTACTTTAAATTAAACAATCTAAACGTTTCGATAACATTTACAGTTACCTTCGTCAGTAGTAATGTTTGTTAAAAATTGTTAAAGATGTAGTAAACAATTTTGTCAAATTTGAAAAATGAAAACATAAACATAAGCCTGCTATTAATATAACAGTTTCGGAAACATAAAGCCAACTATAAAATTTTTTTTTAGTAAAGAATAACTAGGTCATAAAAATTAAATATTGTTAAACTGCCTCAAAGATGACAAACCAGAACACTCTCTTCGACCAAACCTAACAATGAAATTTGTCAGCCAAAAAACACATTTAACAAAATTTAATAGAGTTATGATGTAAGTGTAAAGTTGCGAAAAACTTCAATTTTAAAATGATAGAAGCATTCACAAATCTAAACATAATCAAATATGGCATTAGGACTACTTTTAAACCTACAAGAAAAATTAAAGAACATTTAAGATCACCTAAAGATGTGTCAAACCCTTTGTCATCTTCCGGAGTGTATAAGTTATCTTGTTCATGTGGAAAAGTATACATCGAGACCACAAAACGTAGCTTTGATACAAGACGCAAAGAACATATGAGATTTTGTAGATTGGGTCAACCAGAGAGGTCTGCTGTGGCTGACCATGCCCTGAATAATCTAAATCATGACATTCAATTTGACAGTATGGAAATATTGTCAAGACAAACTCATTATTATGTTCGTTTGCAACGTGAAGCTATTGAAATATATAAACACCCGAATAATTTTAATAGACAAGAAGAAAATCTCCGTTTAAATAGGTTTTGGCATCTTATAATTAAAAAAAAGCATAATGATACGCCTTAACTTTGATTTTAATTTTAACTTTTGGTATGCCTAGGTTTTTTGCTGTGTTTTTCCTACACCTTGAAGCAAATGCTTTACCAATTATATGTTAAATTACCACAGCACTATAATTTAACATAATTTAACATAAGTAGTTGAAATTAAATTAAAATTGAAAATTACAAAGAACGTTCTGTATTTTGCTTTTCATTGTTAATAACACTTCCAATTATTGATAAAGATATCTCTTTGTTAGATTTAACTGGGTTATTTTACTTGATGTGATGTTTGGATTTGTGAATGCTTCGATCATTTTAAAATTGAAGTTTTTCACAACTCTACACTTACATCATAACTCGATCAAATTTTGTTAAATGTGTTTTTTGGCTGACAAATTTCATTGTTAGCTTTCGTCGTAGAGTGTTCTGGTTTATCATTTTTGAGGCAGTTTAATAATATTTAATTTTTATGACCTTGTTATTCTTTACTAAAAAAAAATTTTATAGTTGGCTTTATGTTTCCGAAACTGTTATATTAATAGCAGGCTTATGTTTATGTTTTAATTTTGCAAATTTGACAAAATTGTTTACTACATCTTTAACAATTTTTAACAAACATTACTACTGACGAAGATAACTGTAAGTGTTATGGAAACGTTTAGATTGTATAATTTAAAGTACACCATTAAAAAACCCCAAAAAAGATAAGTATTTTATAATGAATAATAACACTCTGACCTTTGTTCGTAGGGGTTAAAAGATTACCCTAATGTAGTTCCAATCGTTAACTTCCAGATATCTAGAGCTAACTAGTAGTTACCAAACTATTACGTGCCCTATTGTTGTAGTTGCAAATTATTGTATTTTTTATGCCACCATTTGGCGAGAATTTGGTACATTAACAATTATGTGTTATCAAATAAGTAAATACCAAAGAGGAGAGGGAAATGGAGAGGGAGAGGGAGAGGGAGAGAGAGGAGAGAGAGGGAGAGGGAGAGGGAGAGGAGAGGGAGAGGGAGAGGGAGAGGAGAAGAGGAGAGAGGAGAGGGAGAGGAGAGGGAGAGGGAGAGAGGAGAGAGGAGAGGAGAGGGAGAGGAGAGAGGGAGAGGGAGAGGAGAGGAGAGGAGAGGAGAGGAGAGGGAGGAGAGGGAGAGGAGAGGGAGAGGGAGAGGGAGAGGGAGGAGAGGGAGAGAGAGGAGAGGGAGAGGAGAGGAGGGAGAGGAGAGGGAGAGGAGAGGAGAGGGAGGGAGAGGGAGAGGGAGAGGAGGGAGAGGGAGAGGGAGAGGAGAGGAGAGAGGGAGAGGAGAGGAGAGGAGAGGAGAGGGAGAGGAGAGGGAGGGAGGGAGAGGGAGAGGAGAGGGAGAGAGGGAGGGGAGAGGGAGAGGGAGAGGAGAGGGAGAGGGAGAGGGAGAGGAGAGGGAGAGGGAGAGGAGAGGAGAGGGAGAGAGAGGGAGAGGGAGAGGGAGGAGAGGAGAGGGAGAGGGAGAGGGAGAGGGAGAGGGAGAGGAGAGGGAGAGGAGAGGAGAGGGAGAGGAGAGAGGGAGAGGGAGAGGGAGAGGAGAGGGAGAGGAGAGGGAGAGGGAGAGGAGAGGGAGAGGAGAGGGAGAGGGAGAGGGAGAGGGAGAGGAGAGGAGAGAGAGGGAGAGGGAGAGAGGAGAGGGAGAGGGAGAGAGGAGAGGGAGAGGAGAGGAGAGGGAGAGGAGAGGGAGAGGGAGAGGAGGGGAGGAGAGGGAGAGGGAGAGGAGAGGGAGGAGGAGAGGAGAGGAGAGGGAGAGGAGGGAGGAGGGAGGGAGAGGACCATGAACGATATTTGAGTATCATTCAAGAGTTTATAAATGTAAGCTTATGTAGTTGAGTAGATAGAGATTTAGATCAAATATTGCTTAGGGTATGGTAAATTAGTATTCATTTGCTGGGATACCTAAATTAATTAATATTATTACCCGTTATTCAAGTTATTAATTGGTTTCATTATTAAACTGCCTTATTAATAAAAGCAAATAAAAGGAAACATGAAAGTATAAATTTTTACAATTAACACACATAATTAAAATACTTTTTTTTTAGGTTTTGCATTGTGTGTTTCTATTTATCTTTACATGAGTTTATACGTTTCGATAATTACGGTAATCGTCCTCAGTCAATGTTAATATGTTTAAGAATTATTTAAGATATTAAAATAAATATATGAAATATCAAAATTGAAAACGCCACTAATTATATAAGTTAAATATTGTTAAACTATCTTGAGAATGACTCGTTAGAACACACTGTAACGAACGAAGGCTAATAATGATCAAAGATCAAATTCAACAAAATTTAATGAAGTCATGATGTAAGTGTAAATTTATAACGCATTTACAAATAGAAACCTTAATATCTTTAGGCGAATACTTATTGGATTGTATTAAGTTTGTGATATATTCATATTCATCTTTTAAAAATGAAATAAAATAGAATTAGATTCCATAGTTGGCTTTATACGTTTATCAAACTTGCAACGCCTCTCTATGTCTCTGGTAACTTTATTCTTATTCTTTGTTGCCCTTGGGTCGAGATTCAAGGTTGTCGCTACTTTGTGAATGAAATAATGAATAAATCTTAACAGGTTATAACAAATTTATTCTGTTATAATAGTATAACATAAAACAAACTCTAAAAGGAAATAATAATATAAACAAACTCAGTTATACTGGATTAAATAAATAACTTTGCAATTAAAAATGATTCTGATGGCCCCTGGAGGTCAAACCGCTATGGCACGTCGCCGTCTTGCGAACTCATGTCGGCCTCTATGGATATAACATATAATTCAACAGATGTTGTAGTAATACGTGAGATTTTCATTATTAAAAGGATTAATTAAAATGAACAGGTGATGTCAATGTAATTAAATACAAGATGAAGTCAGGCTTATTAACAGATGAGTGCTGTATTTGTAATTATGTATGAAAGTTAGTGTGCTGATAAGAATCAGTTGTCCATTTATTTCAATTAAATGAGTTGAAATCAGGCCGGAAATATTAATAGCTAATAATTATTAGTAAATTGTTTGTGAACATAATAATAAGGGGAAATGTATACACAAGTCTGGTCTGGATTGTTTATAAATTTAGAGACGGGCAGATATGCTGCAAAGATAGTGCATATATGCACTTACACATGCAATAAAAAGTGAAGAAATATGCACTCAATATGCAGTAATATAGCCATATGTGCACTAACATAAGCGCTAAAAAATTTTACTTTTATCAGGATTTTAAGAAAATTCAATCTTTTCAATTCTTGTTTATTGCAATTATTACTAATTGTTACAACTATTTATGTATTCCTAAAAACTATATAACGAAATTAACAATAATTATTTATTATTAAAAATTATTATTAATTTTATTAAATACATAAATAAAAAGTTTACCTCGAGTAGGATTTGAACCTACGACTAGTACTTTGCTAGAGTACCGCGCTAACCAACTGCGCCACCAAGGTTCAAGCCCCAATCGATGTAAATTTTGTCTTTATTTACCTTTGAACTTCTTCGTTCATAACAAAAACATAATAATATTTATTATGTTTATTGGTTATACATTACATACATAAAACCCATAACATAATACAGCACAAGAAGAAAAATAATCAAATTTAGAGATAGTTGCAATAAATAATCATATTTTTCTCAATTGTTTCTATAAGTAAATTATGGCGCTTATCTTCTAATATGTGCTTGTAATGCGAAAATCTTCTTTCTACATCACAAGATGTAATAGAGCAATATTTAAATAAGTGAGCATTTTGAACAGAAAAATTTGTTTTGCCACTGTCATTTGGAAATTGGCCATTTTATAGTTGAAAAACCAGCATTTTTCTTTGTTAAATTGTCTAATTTGTCGTATATTTTTCTACAAACTTTGTTTTGGTCTTTACTTAAACTAAATTTGAAATCTTCTATTAATTTTGAAGATGCGGTAAGAAGGAAATTTTGAGACTCAAGCTTGGTAATAATCACAGGGATATCTTGAAAGTAAGCTTTTATGAAACAAAGCTGAGACTGTAACTCTGGAGCTTGCAAAACACTTTGACAGTCTTCTTCACTTTGAGCCGAATCTGTTTGGAAAGAATCAATTGAATCTTTAAAAGCATCAAAATGTTCACAATAAAACAGAGCCGCTTTTCTCCATCTAGTAAGAACTGGTTGGGGTGGCAACGCAAGCTCTTTTAGTTGTTCCTTATAAATTTGCATGCGAAGCGGTGCTTTAAGGAACACTTTTTTTCCATTGTTTATTAATTTATTTACTAAAGGAAACTTCACCCGAACTGCTTCAGCAACTCGATTAAGCGCATGTGCCAAACAAGCATTGTGAATTAAATTTGGAAAAAATATCTTTAGATATACGCTGTACCATCGGTCACCATATACAAAATGCGATCTTTTGATATTTAATTAGGCAAATATAAAAATGCTAGGGTCATTTATAAAACGTGAAATTGTTACATGATTTATTTTTTCTAATTGCTTGACTGCAACTAAATAACTAAAAGAAGGGTTACTATTTAGAATACCAACAACAAAGTTTGCCATATATCTTCCTTTAGCATCGGTCGTTTCGTTGACACTAAAACAGATATAATTATTTGAAATAAGATCCTTTATGTTTTTAATAGGTCTTCGTATAGTTGTGGAAGAAATGACCTGGTAGCTGTACGTCGAGAAAGTACCTTTTCTTTAGTATATTTTTCTAAAAAACCAGAATTCAGATTTTTCCAAATTGTGGAATGGAATATTGCACGAAACCATCATTTTACACAGATCTTTGTTAAATTTATTGACATTTTCGGTTTGGATCACATAAGTAGGCAATAGTTGTTGTGCTGGTCGATTTTCATTTTTTGTTTTCTGATGTGGACCCGTATTGACATGTTGATCTAATTGAAACTTTTTGTTGACTTTTACCTGCAAAAATATTAATTTTCAAATATTTCTAATATTAGTTATTTAGTAGTTGTATGCTAAGTAAAAAAAAATGTGTTTGCCTACTGAACTTGAAGTTGAATGTTAGAAAAGACACATTAATAATTTTATTTTATTATTTCTAAGGTAATATTTCAAAACTATCTATAAATTTTAATTTATCTTTAGACTGAACACTACTGTAAACATTAAATTAATGTTTTGTTGTTTATTTAAAGCATTATCCAAAATCTCCAGTTATTTTATTAATTGATACAACAAAATAAATATGTGAATTTTATTTCACAATTGTAAATCCAAAATTATATGTACAAATCGAAAAAACTATCAAAAGACGACTATTGGTAAGAGTACTTAATTAATTAATTAAATTATTGTAGGACAACGAAGAACATATTTTAACAAACACGTGTTTAATTAATGTATTTGGAACTCATTTTTCACATAAATAAAACCTTTACAAAATTTTGTCTAGAATAATAAATGAGAATTACAATAAAGAACACAGAAACAGCTTAAAACTATTTATAGCAAGATTTAGGTTTATTTTAATATCACTAGAACAAAGCGTGCATGTCATACATACCTCCTTCTCGCAAATAATACAATACACTACACTTCCATCGTATTTAAAACACGAATACGATTTCAATCACCTTCCAATTAGATCGTTCCTAGAGCTGCCCACTTTTGGCATGTTGACTTCAAACGGCTACAAGTGAATGAAATTTTTGCAAACAACCAGTCTTAAACAAAAAAAAAACGGATTTTCAACATCAAAAATACCGACGTACCTTCGTCAATAACTGCAATGTAGTTATTTTGCATATTACTAAAGTACTAATTAACGTAGTTCCCAAATAACTAAGTTTCTAAGAAGTTTTAAAGCGGCTTAAAGTATAAAAGCAGGTATAATATTTGAGTAAACAAATCTTAGTGTCTGTTAAAAATAACTTCCAGAGAGTTGACGAAATTACAAGCTTAAAGTTTTAAAAATCTCGGTACAAATATTGGTAAATTTATTTTCTAACATAAGAAAGAACGGAAAAAAGACACAAACATGCACTTTCATGCTCTTACCACCTCGTATATGCTCTAATAACGTAAAACGCCTTATACATGCAGTATATGCAAAATAAACTTTGTGATTTTGGGGCCTAAATGTTAAAAAACGTACATATTCTTAAGAAAAAGTTTCGTATGCCCAATAACAAAAAATATGCAAATATGCATTTGCCCGTCTCTATGTAATTAAACCGCGTAATTAGTGAGATTACCTGGAATGTTGGCAATAGGGTAAATGCAAACTATATTAACTGGGAATTGCGATTAATATTTGGGGAACTGTAATATCGTATTCGGAGTCAAACTACCAGCAATGTTTAAAGGGTTAATATCGTTAAGGGAGCCTTCCGTTAAGTATATGTAGCTAATTATTCAGGACATAACCTCTGTTTAATTAACTACGTCCTTCAACATTAATTCAGTACCGGTCTCTGGGCATTTTCACCAACAATAGCATTGTAAGAATAAACGTGTTTTATTATTTTTTGCAGGGGTCTTATAGTTATAAAGGGCAAACTAAGGACTTCTTACCCTAGTCACGTTTATGCACCTTTCTCAGGACTTTTAACCACCAAGAATATTATACATAGAAGTGTGCGTAGATAAATACACGATGCTGGTCAGGTCAAAAAATGGGTAAGGGATAAGGGTGCTGGTCAGGATTACAGGTCTGGTAACTGGTCAGAATAATAATACCGGTGCAGGATTATAAGAGATGCAGGTCAGAATACCGATCAGGCTAGTAGTTATTTATCAGGATTCGGGTCAGGCTACTAGTTGCTGGTTAGGATACTGGTCAGGCTAGTCTGGCTGCGAGACCGGATAGTATTACTGGTATAGAGTTAAATGTATTATAGGAAGTGGGTGAAGGAATAAGGTTAGGGAGGAGGTGTCGAGTGTGAGAGTGAATGAATGACTGAATGACCCTGAGTCTCTGCGAATCTGAACAGGGGGTCTAGTATTTACAGGTAAATGGGAAGGAGTGGGAAAGGGGTGGAACTGATAGCATTTAAAACAATGATGAAACAGTTGTGGAAGGAAATAGGAAATATGTTTTGATAGGAATTATTTACTAGAAAAGAAAAATGTATAGTAAGGATTTTCAGGATCATTACACACTATTATATTAATGACAAGCTTGTATATGCGTTATTAATTTTCACATTTCATAAATTTAATTTCACTTCTTGAAGAATTATTACAGACGTTTACTGAAGACGATAACTGTAATTGTCATCGAAACGTATAAATTTATATAAAGCTAAATAAAAAATGCACTATTTAATACCTAAAAGATAAGTATTGTAATTAAAGGAAAACATAGCTAAAGAAAAACGGAAATTTAAGGTGTTTGTTTTTTTTTTTAAATATTTAGCTTTAAGACTATAACTGAAAAACCCACAGACCCTTTGCCCTCTACAGCACAACTTCGAAACGGATAGTGCTTTCCCCAGAATTTGTGTATTTTGCTCTTAGGATTAAAGGTCACACGATGGGTCCCAACGTGTGTTACAAAATTTTATTAGTATTAAGTTTTTTATTTAGTTGTTAGTATCTATAAATAGTAATCACAACTACTAATCATAGTGGATGTTTGTCGTTTAAAGTCGGAGTAGCTTACTTATGAGTTAGTTGTTATGGATATAAATGTAATTGATTTAACGGTAGATAGCAAACGAAAACTGTTAAGATTATGGTTAGCTTTAGAACTTTACGAGCCGTCTCAAAAATGAACGGTTTAGAGGCAAGCGCAGAAATGGGAGCTAAATTCTGTATAAATAAGCTGAATGAATTACACAGTTAGTTGAACGCTTTAACAATAATGGTTTACTTAACACATTCGGCAAGTTACTTTACAGACTAATACATTTATTTAAAGGAAAAAGGTGCAGATTACCCAATTGGACGGTACATGCCTAAAATCTATGAATTTCTTAAATGAACTGGCAGATGAGCACAAAAATGAATCTGATATAAAGACGGTGGAAGAACCCGAATTTCATCCATCTGGACATGTTGGAGGCCAGATCATTATGAGGCTTGAAAAGGAACAACCACACTTGGAAAGCACGTTGCAGCAACAAAGCTTAAGCGATAAAGAGGATTAAACTTTTATTAAAGATTTAAATCAATTTGACTGTACAGTAAAACAATTACACAAATACTCCAGCCATGTTCAAATAAAATAATACTCGTTTGAAACAGAACGTCAATTTTGACGTAAACATATGAAATATGGGAGTAAATTTTGTTCTAGAACGAGTGAAAAAGCTACGGATTTTAAGAAATGTGTCAAAAATCCACCGTTGCGGATGGTATAGATTTATTTAAAGGACCAGTTTTAACTTGAAAATCGAAAGAAGTTATTTTACCCGAAGATTATGATGAAGCTTTATTGTGCGAGATACTGGCAAGGTTTCAATGTGCAGAAGAAAAGCCAACAGTGACAGAAAGGCAACGAGTATTTAGAACAGGGAAGAAGGTAATAAGATCCCCAGATATAAAAAAGGCAGAGGAGAATAAACGTAGTAGCAGCGTAATAGTGCAAAGTGAACACAGGGAGGAAGAGAAAGAAATGGAAAAATTAAATGAATTAATTTGTGAGTTGAAGAAGCTGATGAAAGAAAATATGAAGAGAATAAGGAAAAACATTAAAAAAATGAAAGAAAAAATGGAAAAAAGCGAAAGGGAATGGAAAGGGGACAAACAAGAATTGTTAGAAAGAATAAAAAAATTAGAAAAAAAAGCAGACGAAGAGAGAAGAAAAAGGTAGAATAACATTGTAATAAAGGGGAAGGAGAGGCAAGGAAACGCATAAAGAACTAAGAGCGATGATAGAAGAGAAGGTAAATGTAAGAGCCGAAGTTAGGAAAGTAATGGTGATAAACAGGGACAAGGAAAATGAGACGGTGGGGGCAGAAATGGAGACCTGGGAGGAGAACCAGAAGATTATGATGGAGTAGAGAAAACTGAGGAACACGGGAATAGATGAATCATGACCTAACAAGGGAAGAAGGTACAAGGGCAAATACGGAACAGAGCGGCGGAAAGGAAAGCGGGGGGAAAAAGTATGGGTAGGATACAGAAAAATTGAGGTAAGATATGTAAGATATGTACGGAACGAGAGAACGAAGGAGCTAAGCAGAGAGAGGGGGGAGAAATTGGACATACAAAGGTCAAAAATCCAAAAGAAGAGGGGGAGGAGAAAAGGGAACCGAGGATGACGAAACGGCTGGGCAACGGAGAAATAAGTAAAGGAAATGGAAAATAAAAACAAAGCAAACAAAGAGAAAGTAGGGAAAGAAGACAGGTAAGGAGGAATGAACCAAAAATAATGTTCTGGAACGTAGCGGGATTAAAGAATAAAGATTTCTGCAGGACGTGGTGGGAATGCAAGAGATATGGATAGAAGAAAAAGATCGGGAGTGGTGGGAAAGGTAAACGCCAAGTTATTTCTCATGTGTGGTACAGTACGCGGAAAGGAACAACAGAAAAGGAAGAGCTAAGGGAGGGATAATAGTGGGAATAAAAAGAAAATGGTCGAAAAAGAAGATGAAGAGAAAGTGCGACAAAGAAAAGGAATGGTGGAAAGGAACGTACAGTGTGGAAAAGAAAATATAAAAATAGTGACGGTATACAGTAGAAAGATGAAAGAGAACGGAAAATTTAGAGGTGTTGATAGGAGAGAGAGAGGAAGGTATGGTAGTAATACTAGGGGACTTTAACGCGAGAATAAAAGAAGGGGGAATACAAGAGTAGATAGGGGCGGGAAAAAGACAGACAAAAGACAAAATGCTAAATGTGGAAGTAAAAGAGCTTTTAATAGTGTGTAATGAACGGGGGTGGGAAGTAATAAATGGGAACAGAGAAGAAAGTGAGAGGGGAGAGCATACATAGCAGCAAGGGGAGAATCAATAATTGACTACATCATAACGAATGCAGCGGCGGATGGAAAAGTGAAATCATTTAGGGTAGGGGAGAGGATCGAATCGGATCAGCAATCATTGAAAATAATAAATGGAAGGGGGAGAACGAGAGGAGATGAGAAAGGTAGAGGAATTCAGGACCAAGAAGGTATGGACAGAAGAGAGTATAAAGAGGTACAACGTGAGAATGGAAAGGGCAGTATGAGAAGGAAAAGGATTGTAAGAAAGCGTGGAAGAAATGAGAGTGATAATGGAGGAAGCAGTGGAGGAAGTAAAGTTTAAAAGATGAGAAAACTAGTTGGAAGCAATGGAGGCCAAGAAGAAGGCAAGAAGAACACTAAGGCAGTGGAAGAAAGGGAACGCAGAAAAAGAGGAATATAAAGCAATAGTACATATATACAAGAAAACATGCGAGAGGAAAAAGGAGGAAAATAAAAAGAAAAATGAAGAACAGATGAGCAATATAAAAAGTAAAAGGACGTATGGAAGTATTTAAAGAAAGTAAAGAGGAGAAAGACGCAAGCGGGAATACAGGTAAACGAATGGAAGAGATATTTCAAAAAGGTACTGGAGGGGGAGGATATACAGGAAGGAGGAGGACAATACAAGAATACATATGAAACACATGAAGCAGAACAAGCATTTAAAGAAGAGGAAGTAATAGAGGCAACGCAGAAGGTAAAAGAAGGTAAAGTGGAGGGGAGAAGACGGGATACAAGTTGAGAAGTGGACATATGGAGGAGAAAAGGTAGCAAAAAGGATGACTGAAATAGTAAAAAAATATGGAGAAGGAAAGGATTCCCAGAGAGGTGGAGAGGAGGACACATATGTCCGGTGCACAAAAAAGGGGGCAAACAACACAGAGGAATCACTTTACTGAACGCGGCATATAAAATATACGCGACGGTACTGGAAGATCGGTTGAAGGTAGAGCAGAAGAAAGGAAACTGCTACCAGACGGACAGGCATGATTTAGGAAAGGAATAAGTACGACAGACAACCTATAAATTTTGAAACACATGGCAAATAAGGAACTAGAAGAAAAAGGCGGGAAAATGGTAGCGGTATTTATGGACCCTGTAGATCCATTTGACAGGGAGAACAGACAAAAGCTGTGAAAACACTTGAGGAGAAAGAATGTGAACAAAAACGATGAACAGAAAGGATGAAAGAAGTATATGAACAAACGAGGAATAGGGTGAGGGTGAATGGGGAATTAAATAAAGATTCATAACAAGGAAGGGAGTGAAGCCAGGATGCCCACTGAGCCCAAGCCTGTTCGCGATATACGCAGGAGATCTAGAGGAGACACTAAGGGGGCAACAAGAAGGAGGAGTGGTGGTGGGGAACAGGAAAGTGTGGTCGCTGGCATACGCAGATGCCAGTGTTAATAGCGAAGGAAGAAAAATAAATGAAGGAGTTGTTAAAAACTATGGACAGATTTGGAAGTAAATGGGAACGAAACAAAGGTAATGGTATTGAGAAAAGAGTGAGGAAAAAGGAAAAAGGAGGAGTGGAAATGGAGGGAAGACGACATACAGCAGGTAAAGGAATTCACCTACTTGGGATACACGACGAGACAAGACTATAGAGATGGAGAGCATATAAAAGAACGAGTGAGGGAATAAATTAATAGGGCAAGTGTGGAGTGTAAGAGAAAGACCGTTCGGAATGGACAGAGTCAAAAGGAGATTATTATTTAAAAAACCAATAAAAATTGTGGTGTTGTACGGGGCGGAAGCGTGGGGCGGAAGGAGTATAAACAGATAGGACTGCAAGAAAAATACTGGAAATGGGTACTGGGAGTGGAAAGGGAAACATCGGGATACATTATCAGAGAGGAGGTGCAAGCAGAAAAAATAAGAGTAGAGTACGAGAAGTACGAGAAGGAAACAAGTAGAAGATCAGAGTGTAAGATATTGCAAGAATGCTGTAAGGAAATAAGAGAAGGAAGAATAAAGTACGGACAAGAAACCAGGAAAGAAATGGGTACGCGAAAGAAGAAGTGGAGAGATTAAGAAGGGACAGGGATGTCCAAAGGCAGGTAAGATGGTGAAGGTGAAGAAAGGTAAATACAATATAAACTGTAGGAAGATCGAGGTATACGGGATACCAGGATACTTGAAAGGAGAAGGGAGGAAGGAAAGGAAGAAAATGATAACGAGATTTCGGTGTGGAAATGAAAAAAGAGGGAACAGATATTAGAGAAGTGATGAAGACAGAGTATGCTGGAGAGGACGGTAGAGGAGATACTGGGGGAAAAAGGAAGGGGAGGGGACTGGATGGAAAAGAAGAAGTCAGTTAAGGGGCGAGGAAGACAGTGTAGGTGGAGTGAGGCAAAGAGAGACATTAGAAAGTCAATTGTAACAGGAATAGAATTGTAGTAAATGTAGAAAGGGTACCACAGTCCTTTACAATATTGTAAATAAGCAAATAAAGATATTAAGTAAGTAATCCAAGATCTGAATTGATTTCGTGGAAATGTAAATAGATCATACGTACCATTTGTGTACGGAATATTTGCTTAAATTTTGTTTCAGGTGCCGTATACTTGATGTGTGGTCTCATTGTTATGAATGATGTCAAAACGAGTGTGGGTGTGAGTGTGAGTGTGTGGGTGGGGGTTGGTGAGAGGGTGGGTGCATTTGCGTGAATGTGTATTTGTGTGAAACCTGAAAAGCTCAAATATATATTTTCTTATGGATTATAAAACTGCTGATAAAACAAAATGTTATTGATGCTTTCAGCAATAATTGTAAGAAAACTTTGTACGTGTTCTCTGGAGATATCCAGCTTAAAAAAACTTGTTCTAATAGAAATTATTTGCTTTGATGACAAAGATGTGGTTGTGAAAATTGATTAGCTTTATTTAGAATAATAGTAATCATAGGATAGAGGTGAATAAATATGTATAAAAACAAATTGTTCACAGCCGGATAGCATGATTTCAAATAATATTGAATAACGGACCATTTTTAATATAACGTAGGCCCGGCTTTAATGAAATTAAATACGAGCTTACATATCGTATTTTAATAAAAGCTATAACGCATCTTGAATATCACGTTTAACACGTTGAACCAGATTTTTTTTATTCAATTATTAAAAATAAGTTTATATATATATATATATATATATATATATATATATATATATATATATAATACTTAAGCCATTTGCAGGTTAAATTATGAAAAATTTGTTAATTGAAGCAAAAATAAAATTGGTGACACGTTGGTCTCATGGAGCCACGAAGTTCTGATTTAGTTATATCGGCCATTTGAGACCAATGTGTCACCATGATCATTTGCAAGTCTTGACTTGTTGAATGATGCTTCGCTTGCGCTACAATTTGTTGAATGTTACATTTAGTAGTTATTGAAACTGCGACGCGTGAAGATGTCTACATACGAGAAAGAACAAGAAAAAGTACGGCGTTTGTGGCAAGAATATCTTTCTGATGAAGACGACGAAAAAGTTTTTGAGCCCGACGCTACGTCAGAAGAATTTGAACCCGACGAAGACTCGGATTCCGATTCATCAGATTATAGTCGGCCATCTAAACAAAAAGAAAAATTTTGACATAAAATTCAGCGACTAAAATGAGTGAAAGTTCAGAAAATGACGACCCTGGACCATCAACATCGACAGGAGATACAACGAATTTGCGATCAACCGAAAAGGAGCAACGTATAAATGAGACAATTGGAAATGTAATTCAACAAATGCGGAGTATATCATCAAGCGATGATGAAAAGGAACAACATGGCAATAATTGTGAATATCAGGGGCAAGAAGTGACCGGTCTTAATTCAAAAAAAATTAATTTCAATGAAGAACGTACTGGTTTTCGGGCAGAGTTGTACGAAACAATATTTAACAAAACCCCTTATGATTTTTACAAGTTGTTTATAAACGACGAAATCATAAACCTAATGGTAAATATTCATTTCGTTCTTTGTTTTTTTTATTTATTTTTTTGTAATTTTAGGTAACTGAAACTAACAGTTATGCTGATCAACGTATTGCTAAAAATGTGTACCCTAATGCTCATAAAAAAGTCTGGAAACCAACTAATACTGACGAAATAGAAAAATTCCTTGGAACTATTCTTTGGATGGGCTTTGGATGGCCCTTTTCCTCAATTACAAAACTATTGGTCGAAGGACAAAATATGTAACAATTATGTACGAAATATCATGCCTCGTAACAAGTTCCAACTGTTATTACAAATGTTGCACTTTAGTGATAACAGTATTTTATCTGACGATAGGTTTCAAAAAATCAGACCTCTTTGGAAAAATTGAAATCTACATTTCAGGATCCAATTACGCCTTCCGAGAATGTGTGCATCGACGAAACTTTGGTTCCGTTTCGAGGTCGATTACAATTTTTGCAGTATATAAAAAATAAGAGGCATAAATTTGGAATCAAGTTATCTAAGTTATGCCTAGACAAAGGCTACACTTACAATTTTAGTGTGTATTATGGCAAATCAAAAAATGAAGACATGTCAGTTCCATCCAAAATTGTTTTAGATCTGCTTAGTAATCTTTTCGATAAAGGCCGCACCGTTTACACGGATAACTGGTATACGTCCGTCAGTTTAGCTACTGAGTTACTAAATTTGGTTGGTATTTTGCGTGTCAATCGAAAATATAATCCAAAATCCGTCACTCAGAGTAAACTAAAAATTGAGGAATTATTGTACTATAATGGCGAGACAAGCGCGAAGTGCTTTGCCTAAGTACTAAACATACAGATGAAATGGTAAATGTACCAAAAAGAGGCCAAGAAGTTTTTAAACCTAGGATTATTGTGGAATATAATAAGTTTAAAGCATTTCTCGATCTTTCGGACTAGATAAAGGCCTATAACACATCTTTACGACGGAGCATGAAATGGTACCGAAAATTAGCGTTAGAGCTTTTGACTGGAACATCTCTAGTAAATGCCCATTCAGCACATCAAGAAATAGCCAATGAAAAGATGTCCATCTGTAAATTCAGAGAAGAAGTAGTCAAAGGATTACTGAAAGATGAAAAACAAAACGACGTACGATGCACATCTGATGTAGCACTTGAAGAACCAGCTCATGTACTCAAAGATGTTGGGAGAGCTACCAGAAGACGTTGTACGATATGCTATGGAAAGATGTCTAAGGAGGTTGGATCCAAGGAAGCAGGAAGAAAAACGCCTCAAAGTTCCCTAAAATGTGGAGAATGTGACAAACATTATTGTCTTTCCTGTTTTTTGGAAGTACATAAAGCGGTAAAAATATAAGATTTATTGTACAATGTTTTTAGTTTAATTTTAACTTTTTCATGCTTTAAACTAATGTTAAAAGAAATAATTTCATTTGTTTGTATTTAAAATATATACCTGTATATCATTAAAATTTTAACCAAAGGGTCGCCTTTTATGAAAGAAATATTTCTCCGGATCAATTTGCTGTTGTGGTGACACGTAGGTCTCGTACGAACAGGCCAAATATAGCGAACGGATCGACAGGCCACGCTTTTCACGTTGGCATTGATTTAAATGCAAAACATGAGACACACGCGGCTTCATACAGCAAAATGTTTCGGCAACTCACTTGAGTCATGCAGCACATAAGTCCGAAAAATGTATGAGACCATGTAGGTCCCATTTGGCACTCAACGTGTTAAGATTATAATATAACCTTGCAATGGCCTGTTTTAACCCTTAACTGCTGACATCTCATTTTATGACTATAACGCTTACATGGAGTCTGGAGGACTCCACAAAGGGAAAAGCCATTTTTTCCTTAATTTTATAAAAATTAAGAGTTCACATATAAAAACAACAAAGTTTATTGCTTAAGAAGAAACATGTTTACAACAAAAATTCAAATAATATAATTTTTTTGGATCATTTGAGCAAAAACGGAAGGTATCTACAATAAAGCATTTAAAAAAAAAGGTATTTCTTATGCAATTAAAATTAAGCAAAAATGGATCTGAAATTAGTTTCTGTTGTGCAAAGATGTAATAATATTGACCTATTTATCACAGTTGCAGCATTGTAGACAACATTTTCTAGAGCATTGCAGGCATATTGGTTTTTCACAGCTAAAGCACATGTAAGCAGTTTTTCTTTTTAATTGAGCAGGACATATATAACAACATTTACGAATTTCCAACTTATCTTCTATTTGCTCAGGTACGGGGATATCTTAAATTCGATGGATGATATTTCGTACATCTTTGTTTAGGTTTGGAACATTAAGCCGTCTAACCATATGAGATTCTACTAACTCATCGGCAACTTTCTCAACAAATGTAAATCTAGCCTCAGGATTACCGTGAAAAGAAGCATATGTAATGTACGAATTGGCACTGCAAATATCGACAACTCTGGAAAAAATAGCTAAAGGCCATCTTTTTGTTCGACGACTACAACTATATTTTGCACACTTCTCATCCATCGAATCTACTCCACTCTTTGTAAGATTGTACGAAGCAATCATTTCAGGTTTTCCAGTATCAGGATCTTCGGTTTTGCTGTAGTGCATAGAAGAAATCAGTAAAACAGCTTTATTTTTTTTCGGCACATACGATAATAGGGTCATTACATTTGTAAAACCATACAGTGCTTCAGCTACTGGTCTTTGTTTTTGAGGAAGAAGTAATATCTCTTTTGTTTTTCTTCAGCGTTCCTACATAAGTTAGGTTTTTCTTGAATAAGTATTCTGCTAACTCTACAGACGAAAACCAATTATCGATTGTTATATTTCTGTTGGAGCCATATAATGGTTTTGTCAGACGTATGACAGCTTGGGATGGCTTTGCAAGTTTCTTTTCATTGTTGTCTAGATTGAAACTATCTGAATCTTTTCCGACATAGAGGTAAGCGTACAAATAACTTGTCCGCGCATGACATAAACACGTTATTTTTAGGCCGTATTTACAAGGTCTATTAGGTATAAACATTTTAAATGAACATCTACCGCGAAATCCCACAAGCACCTCATCTACACATCCAGATTCACCAAGAACATAAGAGTTTTGTGTATTTCGAATAAACATTTCGAAAAATTCATGTATTGCAACGCTAGCATGAATCTTTTTTCTTTTATCCCTGTTTTCAGGGTTGTCAAATCGTAGAGCAGAATTGCCAAAAATCGTTGCACTGACATAATTGCCCTGAAAACATCTCTTCCTTTTCCATTTTCAGCGAAAAGACTAGGTACATCTTCATCATTCGATTTGAATATGGATGTATAGAGCAACAATCCCAAAAACGCTTTGAATTCCATTTCATCTATATTTGCTAATTCTGATTTATTTTTCTTTTATATTTATTTCTAATGTTTTCCAGTTTTTGGTCGGTCCACTTTATGACTAACTCACACATATACTGAGAAAACTGGATTTGAAAATAGGTGGAAGCATTATCTTGGTCAGGACGACGTGCCACTGGCAAATGCATAATATTATGTTGTGGAGTTCGTACATTTCGGGTTGGCTCTATTTTACTCCATTTATATCGATTTTTTCCGTAAAAATAAGCCTTTTTTGTTACTTCCAAATTTTTACCTGAAGCACATTCTTCTTCCAAATTGTTTTCAGAATCAATTTCTTGCTGAAAATCGTCCTCTTCAGAATTTAGTTCTTGCTCACTACAAGAGTCATCATGTTCACTGAGTATAACACTCTCGTCTTCGTTCTCAGTATCACATATGTCACTATTGATTACAAATTTCCTCGAAATTTTGATCTAAAATATTCACGGAACGTGAAGAACTAGCTATGATCATATAACTCGGAAACCGAAAAATGTACAATAATGTCTTTTTAAGGCGTCAAACTAGACTGAAAGTTAAGAAGGTACTGAGAGCCAGGCACTTGTAAATGCATTTGAGTGAGCGTTACAGATCAAAGTACAGTGGGCGGAGTCTGATAGACTCCATGTCAGCAGTTAAGGGTTAAACTTATTAATAAATATCGATACAAAGTAACGAGTGTCCAGAAAGGGTAGGGGGTAATGAAAATCCAACAAAAAAAATCACAAGTCAAAAAAAAATTTTTTTTTGTTGATTTTCAGACAAAGGTTTTGAAAATTAATTTTCAAAGTTTATGTAGTCCAAATGTTGACTCTCGCGCTGCTGGCACCTCTCTAACCAAAAACGGAAATTAGGCGCCACACATGTTTATCTGGAAACGGCGGCAATTTCGGTGCGGATGTTGTGCTTCAATTGCATTAGAGTTCGTGATTTGTCTACATACACTTTCTCTTTAAGGTATCTCCATAAGAAATAATCAAGGGGTGTAAGATAGGGGCTTCTCGGAAGCCAGTTGATGGTGACTCGACGAGAAATTACTTTATCCGGGAAAAGTAGATTGACAACTGTATGCGATTGGTTTGAGGAGTGGCAAGTGGCCTCATCTCGTTGAAACCTACATTAAAACCTGCAAACTCCTGCAGTAGTGGAACCAAAAGGTATTGTAGTGGTTCATGTTTCTGCCTTGAATTTTTGTTGGCTCAGTAACGGAAGTTTAGTGTGTTCACGTACCCATTTAAGTGAAAGTTCGCTTTGTCACTAAATAAAATGTTTCCAAACATTGGGAAGCGTTGAGCATTTCATTTGCAAAATTCAGTCGGAGAGGATAGTCGGTAACGTTCAGTTTTTGAACGAGCTCAAATTTTATAGGCTGTAAGATGTAAATCATGTGCAACGACGATTTTTTAATGTCAATTTCTTGAATGCGTTTGCGAACTGATTGAGACGGATTTTCACTCGCTGAAACTCTCACCTCTTCAATTGTTTGGTGGGTTGGAACAAAGTGCGGGCGACCTGGATTGTGAATTTTTACAGTCGAACCGGCATTCTCGAAAATTTTAATTCATTTTCTGATGGTCGCCCTTCCGAACCGCGCCGCTACATGGACAGCGCAGATTCAAATATACCCTACTCTTTCTGAACATTAGTTTGCATAAAATGTGTACCGAGAAAGCTGTTGGTTGTACAGTTATGCTAAACAAGAAGTAAGCGTTGTGGTAACCGCTAAAAAGTTACCATTCTTAACTATATATGACATATTGTCTAATTCACATTGGGTGAATTTTTAAAATGTGTTATTTATTTGTGAACTAACAGAGATAATGTGTAGTACACATGAAGAATTGCAGCAAACTAATCAATGGGGTATAAGTATAGAAAAACTAATATATCGTCACAACAGTCAAGGGAATTCACCAAAACTGGACCTCTGAGCACTTTATCGTCGTATTGGCAGACAACTACTGTGCTATTTATGTTTTGAAGCCACACAGCTTAAGCAGAAAAAACACGTGGAAAGATCGTCTGGTACTGACGCAACGGCATATCCAGAGTACTGGTGTTCGTCATCTTGTTACTTAATGAATACGATAAACTGAATTTGATTTAAATTTTTTTCTTTTTTTGCCATAATGAATCTTTTTCTTGTTAGCACAATAACGTTTGATACAGTCGTTACCTACGCTGCACGATTTAGTCTATTTTTCGACCTGTTAAAATCTTTGGATTATTACTGTTTTCCTAGTATTTTCTTGAATATACTATTTTTCTAAAAGTAACTGCATTTATATAATTTCGTCTCTCTCTAGTTTCTTGAAATTATTACTTTTCTCAAGTAAATAAATTTTTGTAAGAAATTATTAAAATTTATTGATGGTCACTTCTATGTTGCATTCAACCTTATGGTTTTGCAGGAACTGGTTCACAGCGGATTGACATCCGGGTGATAAGTGATTTTGCACGTTCTCTTTCTGTTTAGTTGTTGGCGAAGCAGACATTTTTGTATATTTCCTAAGAAAAATGAAGTTTCTGGACTTATTTAGCCCATCGAGTTATATCGGTTCTAAATCATTTTTCTAAATATTTATTGACATTCTGCAACCGTTTAGTACATACGATTCTCTCGGATTGATAGGAAATACATGCTACAGGTGAGCTGTCTAGAATGCCCTTTTCTCCTGTCACCATGTTTTTAATTTTTAACATATATGGTGTTCGATAATTAACTAAAAAGAGATCAATAAATTTATTAACTAAAGGGGTTATACATAACCTCACCACATTTTCTATAAGGGCACATTAGTTTTGTATCATAAATTGTAAGGTAAGTGCAACTAATTAGATTAACTGTTGTTAGTTTTCCTTTATTCATTTTAGGGGATAAACATATCCTATTTTGCTTTTCGAAACAGACAATAGCTGTTCTCTAACTTGTACTTGGTTAAATTCATTTCTGGAAGATTGCATAATCATTCTCCCATTTACTACCTCATAGAAGGTAAGATCTATTTTCATGCTTTCGTTTTGGGTTGATATATTTAATTTTAGAGGTACGTTCTATATACCGGGTTATATCCTGTTTTAGACGTTCTACATATTGGGATATACCTTGTTTTGAACGTTGTACATATTGGGATATATTTTGTCTTGAATATTGGACAGCCTTCGATATATGCTGTTTTATATGTAGTACATATTCTGTACAGGGTTATTACAAATGATGTTCCCGATTTCAATTATAAATATTACTGGATTAACCTGTTTTAATACCATTACAGTTGGTACCACTGGAAAGAAAAACTCATAAAGTTTTGTTTACATTGATTTAAGTACGTATCAGCTATTTGTTAAAGTCAATTGTTGTCAATTGTGTAATGGCTGCATTTGAAGACACGAAAGCATCTGATGTGTTGGATTATGACATCAACCAATCAGTTATTAGTGTGCAACGTTACTTTAGAACCAAATTTAATGAAGATCCTCCTAGCAGTCACAAGTAGTACTTGAATTCTAAGAGAAATTTGTGCATTTGTAAAAAGAAATCAGTCTGTAAGCAATGACGCTGTAGAGCAGGTAAGGGAAAGTTTTACGCGTAGTCCACAGAAATCTACTGTTAAATGCAGCAAACAGCTTGGTATACCACAGTCAACAGTTTGGAAAATTTTACGTAAACGTATAAATTTCAAGCCTTACAAACTTCCGCTTGTTCAAGCATTAAAACCAACTTTCTTTTTGTGAGAACATGTAGGCATTGATGGAAAATTAAAACTGTGTAAAATGTTTAGTCTTTAGTGATTAAGCCACATCCCACTTGTGTGGTACCGTGAACAGACATAATGTCATAAAATGGGGTTCGGAGAAACTACACACCTACATCGAGCACTTACACTCCGAAAGTTAATTTGTCTTGTACTATCATTTACAACAAAGTGTACGGACCGTCTTTCTTTGTTGGACAAACAATAAATGGAATAAATCTTGGGAATGATGACGGAATGGCTTCTACAGAAATTAGAACAAGAATCCCTAAACTTCATTCTGGACTTCAAAATTGGCTGCCTGGCAGATGAATCGGCCATGCAGACCCAAGTGATGGTGCACTCTTGAACTGGCCTCCAAGATCTCCGAACATCGCTCCCTGTGATTTTTTCTTGTGAGGATACATCAAACATAAAGTGTATACACCACCAGAAAGCATACCTGAGATCCAACAACGGATTACCAGAGCTATCGAAACAACCGACCTGAACACTCTTAACAAAGTATGGCAAGAGCTTGATTACATGCTTAACATCTGTCGTATCACAAGGGGTTCCCATGTGGAACATTTATAATTCTTGGCACCTGGGATGAAACTTTTAAGTTTTTCTTAAAATGTAACCATTTTATTTTTTTGTATGATAAACTAGATTTATGTGCACTTGAAATCATGAACATCATTTGTAATAACCCTGTATATAAATTGGGTGACCTACCTTTTGCCTATTAAGTGTTTTACTTCATACATATTAGCAAGATACCTGATGTAGATTTTGCAATACCTGATGACTAACTGTTAAACATTTGGTCGTTGCGTTGGATCTGCAGGACAGACTACCTGGATATTGAAAGCTAAGTTACCAATTACACCTGTTTTTACATTACTTAAGGTTGATGCTTTACTTGTTGCATTGTGTAAAATTGTACAGACATGTGTTGATTGAATTGATAAACAGTTAAGTGTGTACTTCACTAACTATTCACTTACACATTTACTTGTTTATTGTGTGTTGGGGTCAATGGCTACAATTCCGATTTATATTTCATGTATTTAAACAGTACAAAAAGTAAAACTGTACAACTGAATGAATTCGGCTTTGCGGTTGGTAAGTGTGATTACTGTTTTAGTGTCAAGTGCCTATTTTTCATAGCAGTGTGCTACTGACTACTTCGCATAAAAGATTGTTCACTATAAAAATATTTTTAATGTGCCTCTAGAATTAGGAATTCATAAATTACTCCTACTTTGGCTGTTTAAATGTTAATATCTATGCTTTATTATAACCTAGCTTTGAAGATCCATATGTTATTATTACCTTTTCATTTGGTTCCGTTTTTTTTAATTACATTTACTTGATATTTTTGTAGAAATTTGATACTATAATTCTGGGTGGCTTGCTATAGTGTATTTAAGAGCACAAATATTTAGTGTGGAAGCTTTGGGTTAACGTTTTGTGTGAAACACAATTTAAACATTTATGTGAAGAATTATCCCATACCTTCGGGATACCGTTTAGTTTATACTTATATATATATATATATATATATATATATATATATATATATATATATATATATATATGATATTTGGATTATAATATAGTACTTGTGTTTTGGGACATTCTATCTTGTAACCATTCCTTTTACCGCCCAGATCCTTTGACTGAGCATTCCAGCAGCCCGAAGGCTATTTTCTCTGATACGGTAAGTTAGTGGACAAAGTATAAATTTGCAAGTAACACGTTAGTGTTTTTCGAAAAGTTATAAGAGATGTCTATTTTGACATAAACAAAAAGTGACTAACAAATAACACTAAATACCTCTCTCGTTCCCTCTCAAACAATTTTTCTTTCCCTACCTCCCTACATCCTCTCCTCTCCCTCTCCCCTCTCTCTCTCTCCTCTCTCCCTCTCCTCTCTCCTCTCTCCCTCTCTCCCTCTCACCTCTCCCCCTCCCTCTCTCCCTCTCCTCTCTCCTCTCTCCCTCTCCCTCTCTCCTCTCTCTCTTCTCCCTCTCTCCTCTCAACTCTCCTCCTCCCTCTCTCCCTCTCTCCTCTCTCTCCTCTCTCCTCTCTCCTCTCCTCTCTACTCCTCTCTCCCTCTCCCTCTCCCTCTCCTCTCTCCTCTCTCCTTCTCCCTCTCCCCTCTCCCTCTCTCCCTCCTCTCCTTCTCTCCCTCTCCTCCCTCTCTCCTCTCTCCTCTCTCCTCCCTCTCTCCCTCTCCCTCTCTCCTCTCCCTCTCCTCCCTCTCTCCTCTTCCCTCTCCTCTCCTCTCTCCTCTCTCGCCCTCTCCTCTCTCCCTTCTCCTCTCCTCTCTCCTCTCTCCCTCTCCTCTCTCCTCTCTCCCTCTCCCCTCCCTCCCTCTCTCTCTCCCGCTCTCATTCTTTCCCTATTTCCCTCTCTCCCTCTCTCCCTCCTCCCTCTCTCCCTCTCCCTCACTCTCCCTCTCTCTCCCTCTCTCCCTCTTTTCCTCTCTCTCCCCTCTCCCTCTCTCCCCATCTGCATTTCTCCTTCTCTTCTTCTCTTCCTTTTTCCCCCTCTCCCTCTATGAATTTGATTTAAGTTTTTTAACTTTTTTTACCATAATAAATCTCATTTTTGTTAGCCAGAAACGTCTAAAGAAAGAATATTTTTCCAATCATGTTTAGTTGATACTATTATTCATGTATACATAGTTTTATTGTTATAGTACAAGTTAGGAACTGTATAATTTTTTTCGTTACCTTTGATAATGTTTCTCGTAAAGTTGCGAGAGTGGTCTACTTAGACCTAGATAAACGAGACCATTAAGTAAATAAATCTAAATCTAAGGTTCTCTCTCTCAGGTCAATCGAAGTATTTCCTACTAACGTATAGTTACGTACTATTGGACGTTATACAGTGACTATACTACCGATCAGAGTTGTGTAAACGAAAGTCCTCTAAGGAACATCGTGCGTCTCGAAAATTAATTCAACATGAACCTGGTAAGAGCATTTTGCAAAAATAACCATCTGTTCATAGGAAACAGCTATCAATTATTAGGAAGCCGCCACCTGTTCTTAGAAAACAACCACTAGTTCTTTTTTGGTGAAGTGGAACCAGGTTTTCGTGAGACGGGTTCTAGTTTTTTGGTGAGAGGAATGCAGGCTGGCATCGAGGTATCCGAGATACTTCGTAAAAGAACTCTATGACTAATTTTAAGCCAAATTGATTCTAGTTACTTTCCCGAATTCCTAACGGGTTTTGAAATATCGTGATTTGAAGTTGCTAGGTCGTACGGATAGATTCTCAAAAATTAAATAAGGTAACACTGTTGCTAACGAATTTAATAATTAGCAACTTTCTGGTATTGGGAAGAAATCATTGATTATCAGTTCGTTAATTGTCATCATTGACAGCTGGTTATTTTTTGCACCATTTGTGTTAATATCATGTCTGCAATTTATTCAAATAGAGAATACCCATACATGATTTTCGTATATGGATATTGAAACGGTAGTACCACCGCTTCATTTAATAAGAATGATAATAATAATAATGTTTATTACTCTACAGGTACAAGTACCCAATTACAGAGTAATGATTAGAGAAAATATCTATAAGATACAAAATGAAGTGATTTTAAACTTACTTAGTACATGAAAATGTAAACTTTCACCATTACCACAGATAATAAAATACTTATCTTTTTTGGGTTTTTAATGGTGTATTTTAAATTATACAATCCAAACGTTTCGATAACACTTACAGTTATCTTCGTCAGTAGTAATATCTATTAAAATTGTTAAAGATGTTGTAAACAATTTTATCAAAGTTGAAAAATTAAAACATAAACATCAGCCTAAGTAAGTAAGTGTTATCGAAACGCTTAGATTGTATAATTTAAAATACACCATTAAAAAACCCAAAAAAGATAAGTATTTTATTACTTAGTTACACACTATTATTTACCTAATATCTAATGTAATAGCCATCAAGATTTTTTTGAACTACAATTTATTTAGACCAGACAAATCTACCTTGTTAGGCAATTTATTATATAGAGCTACCATTTTAAAAACTGGAGGGTTCAGTAAACAGTTAGTATTTGGCTTAGGTACTGAGAAATAACTTTTTATTCTGCTATTGATTCGAGGGGTTTTTATTCCAATTTTTTTTAGTATGTAGGTGTTATCTACATTATCTAACATTAATTTTTGCATGTAACAAAGCATTATAATTGTTTTCCTTTGTTCAATCGTAGGAACTTCTTTATAATGATCATTTAGATAGCTATGCTGATGAAGGAAGTATATACCATTTTTAAGGTATTATTTTATATTTAAGAACTTGTAGCGAACACTTTCTAATATAAGTTTATATTTATGAGGGAAAAGCTACATTTATTGAGAATAGAAAGATTGATACAAGTTTTTAGAATTTTTATTTTAAATATGTTCAAAGTAATTGCCATTTACAATAATGCACCTAACCATTCTCTCCTTCCATAGTTTAAAAGCGTTCAACCAGCTGTCTTTAGGGATACTATCAAAAAAACACTTAACGGCGATGTCAATCCCTTCTTCTGACTGGAACCTTTTCCCTCTCAAATGATTTTTGAGCTCAAAAAATAGCCAGAAGTCACACATCGTCAAATCCGGCGAGTAAGGAGGATTTTCTATAATTTTGATTTTGTTTACCGCTAAATACTGAACAGTTGTCCCTGTTGTATGGGACGACGCGTTATCATGCTGTAACATAATTCCCTTTCTTGGAACTTTACTGAACACAGTAGGCAAACAATTTTCAACATACCATTTAGCGGTAACTGTCTTCTGATCTTATAATTTTATTGGTACCACCAAACCCGTACTTCTAAAAAATACTGCGTACATAACTTTCTTTATTGCTCGTTGTTTTTTCACCATCGTAGGGGTTTTCTTATCTTCAGGTATCCAGATTCGGATTTGATGGCGAGTGGGAACATCAAAAAGCGGTATGTATGTTTCATGTTCCCTCGCCAGTTACAATTTTAGAAATAGTTTGATGGCCTGCAGCATTCAACATATCTAAAGTTTGTTGGCAAATTCTAACACGTTCTGCTCTTTGTAAATCTGTCAGATGATGGGGTACAAACCGAGTTACAACCTTTTTCAAATGTAAAAGTTCGTGCAATATTGATCTCACTTGCGAGGATCCAATCTTCAGATTGGACTCTATCATATCATAGGTAATGTGGTTGTCCTCTTCCACCATCTTCTTCACCGTAACAATGTTTTCGGGGTTAACATCATTTAAATGAGGGACAGCTCCTTTTCTGTGTACCACCGACTTGCAACCTTGTTAAAATTCTTTATACCATATATATATATATATATATATATATATATATATATATATATATATATATATATATATATGCTGGTACAAGAGTTTTTGCGGGCACACTAAGAATTGATATCGGTTTTGGATTGTTTCCATTGAGAAGGAAATACACATTTAGTTATACACTGGTTATGCATATGAGCCAAAGGTGGAGCCAAAAGTTTTATGCAACTTTCATAAATATACAGTGGCCGGCGTGTAAGAAGACGAGCCCGCCTATGCGCGAAAGACGACTTTATGATGTTGTTCAAATTTCCGCGTTCGTTTACCTCAGAGGCGTCACATGGTGCATAATGTATATTTTAATGGTATATTAAAAGCAATTCAAAGAACCATATTTTATGTAAATACGCAATTTATTATAATTAAAAGCTATACTGGAAGTAATACTATAATTAAATTAATAAAATCAATATGTTATTACATTACACATAATTGAAACCTATTACTAAAATAATATTGTCTAAAATGTTTCATTTTCACTGTCACTCAAATCACTAAACTGATAATCACTGTCACTATCTTCACCCATATTTATAACTAACTTCTCAGTTTCTATATCCAAAATTTGTTCACTTTCAAGATATTTGTCTTCTATATTAATTACTTTATTACATCGGCTTTTCCAATCTTCTGTAGTTGTCGTTAAAAAGTATTGAAACACGTTATGCACTATTTCTCGCGTTTGACCGTTTAAGATTTTTCCAGACTTAGACATTTTTTAAAACCGATTACAAATCAGTAAATGTTGACACCGTATAATCAATTTTCAAAAACTAATATGCATATGTACCAAGAATCCGGATATTTATATATCAAACCTCTAATTTCTGTCAATATGTTAACTGCTTATAAATTTATTATTTAGATAAGTATGTTTTTCCCCTCTAATCGTCTTTAAGACAATTTTCTAATGGGTACCTAATGCTTTCATTATTTCATTTTTATTGGTGTATATTAAAAATACATTCAAAATTACCTATTTAACAAATGGGAGAGATGCCTACATACTTTCAGGGATAGATGCCTATTATGCAAACATGAAAAACCAAAAAACGCGTCACCAATGGAAATATTGGAATTATTCATCTTCATACGCATTCTTCCAATATACATATAATTAAACATACAAATGTGATACGCCACTGCTTAGTATTTTTATTGTAATCGGCAACCGCCGTAGTTCTTCGCGATGCGCCGGCTCCTCGTCTTCTTACACGCCGGCCACTGCATGACGGTATAGTATCCGGCCCTGCGGCCGTACTTTTTATTTCCTTAGCTGCATTAATAACATCAGTAACAGTCACAGTAGTTAAATTACTAACATAATTATTGATGAATGTACCGTGTGAGTACTACTCCTCAAAAGGAGTAGTATCTGACACATTTTCGTCAATGTACCGGGTGGCCAACTAAGAACGGCCGTCGGCCATATCTCAGGAATAGATTATAGCACAGGTTCGGGAAAAAATTTTTTATAACAAAAGTGGCCTTGAGAAACGCCTGTTAAATTATTTCCAGAATTGTAAGTCCACCGCTAGAGGGCATATTTGGCAGTTAATATTTTAAAAAGCAAAATTTTTCAAAATTTACTCAATTAAGGGGCATATCAAATATTATAATCAGATTCCTCGACAAATTCTACATATTTTTTGTTTGACAAGTTTTAGTCTATCTCTTCAAATAAGGGATGGGGGAGAGTGGGAACCTTGTTACGAAAAAACGCCTTTAATTCAGGTTCTGCTTGACCCATTTTAATAAACTTGATGTTTGAAAGAGCTTTTGTTAAACAATAGAAAATTTGTAAATTTGAAGCAATCTGATTAATCACATCAATGCTAAAGGGTGCTGTTTAATATTTTTTTAATATTGTGTTTTCTCCTTACAATTTTAAATGTAACCATAAAAATTTAAGTAGGTCTTTAAAAAGTAGACTAAATTAGTAATAAAGCAGTGAAAACCGCAAGTCAATATCTTTTTCCTATTCTGAGATATCGCAAGAAACAGGTAAATGACGGGAATTGTTCTTCAAACGTCTAGTAGGCTAGTTCGCGTTAACGGAAATTATTAAATTTAGCCTGGATGAAAAGATCTTACATTGGTCTGTAGTAATTTAAACTGTTATCATACTAATGTTATGGTTGCCGCTAGATTACCTAAATGTAATGCTGCCGCTACTAACAATGAGAACAAATTATAAAATAATAATGTGATAAATCTAACATTTTTTTAATTACATAAGAATGTTATATTTGTTTTCAAGCGATGTGTTAGTAAATCAGGGCATCAGGGTCATTGGTCTGTAAATGTGTGGTGCGGGATTCTAGGTGGAGAAATAATTAGGCCTTTTTTTTAATGAGACTGTTAATGGAGAATGATGTTTAGATTTTTTAAGCAACGAATTGCCATTTCTTTTAGAAGACGTACCCTTGGCCATTCGTAGTGACATGTTCTTGCAACATGATGGGTGCCCGGAACATTATTCTAGAGATGTTCGGAATTTCTTCGATCAATCATACCCTGAAATGTGGATAGGGCGTAGAAGTCTATTTATTTGGCCGCCAAGGTCTCCAGACCTAACTTGTTTAGATTTTTATTTGTGGGGGCGAATAAAAGATCTCGTTTATGCCGATAGACCCACAACCAGAGCTAACATGATTGAAAGGATACGACAGACAATACGAAGTATTTCAAGGGCAGAAATTGAAACTGCTGTTCTCTCCACCTGTCAGCGATTGATTTCATGCATTGAAAATGATGGACGACATTACGAACATTTAGGGCGACACTAATTACGTAGTTATTTATTTAAGGTTTTAATTGTTAGATTTATCACATTATTATTTTATAATTTGTTCTCATTGTTAGTAGCGACAGTATTGCATTTAGGTAATCTAGCGGCAACCATAATATTAGTATGATAACAGCTTAAATTACTGCAGACCAATGTAAGATCTTTTCATCCAGGCTAAATTTAATAATTTCCGTTAACGTGAATTAGCCTACTAGACGTTGGAAGAACAATTCCCGCCATTTACCTGTTTCTTACGATATCTCAGAATAGGAAAAAAATATTGACTTGCGGTTTTCACTGCTTTATTACTAATTTAGTCTACTTTTTAAATACCTACTTAAATTTTTATGCTTACATTTAAAATTGTAAAGAGAAAACACAACGTTAAAAAAATATTAAACAGCGCCCTCTAACATTATGTTATTAATCAGATTGCTTCAAATTTACAAATTTTCTATTGTTTAACAGAAGCTCTTTCAAACAACATCAAGTTTATTAAAATAGGTCAAGCAGAATCTGAATTAAAGGCGTTTTTTCGTAACACGGGAGCCTTGTTCCCGAACCTGTGCTATAATCCATTCCTGAGATATGGCAGACGGCCGTTCTTAGTTGGCGACCCGGTGCACCGAGTGAAAATATTCGCTAAATGCATCAGCAATCGCTTGAACACTAGTAATACGCTTTTCATTAAAGCACATCAGTGATGGAATAGAACTACATCTTCTTTTCGAATTAACAAACGACAAGAATAACTTAGGATTAGCTGCAATGTTCACATTGCAATTGTGTATGTATTTGTATAAGCTGTTTTAATTTCAGCTTTTACTAAGTGACGAAAAGTTTTGTATTATGTATTATCGCTTTCAAGTCTAGTTTTTAGCTATATTTTTCTAGAGTGGTTTTTCTTTTTAATATTATCAACGATTGATTTAGTGAACCAAACTGGATACTTATTTGAACTTCTATTTCTTGGAACAAATTCATTGTAAATTGCTTCAAATATTTGATAAAATCCGTTTAGATCTCTGTCATACACATTTTCCAGTCTATTGTTCCCAACTTTCTATAAATTGAAACGAAATCAGCTTTTCTAAAGTAAATTTTTTTATAATTAGTATTTAGTCCGACCATCCTAATCTGACTTGGTATTTTTACATTTATACTTAGAAATGGATGATACGAATCTTCTTTGACTAGGGAATTGTCATCTTTCACAACTACATCATTATCAGCACTAAAAAGAACTAAGTCAACTATCATATTTGAAGAATTCAGTACATTGTTAAATTGCTTTAGATTTAATAATTGTATAAAATTGTTCCATTCGTTGACTAATTGACAATTATTATCGTTCACACTTAGACTAATAAGATTGAAGTCACCAACAATTAAAACATTACGGGAGAGTTGAACTTCATTTGTCGCTAAGTCAGTGTAAAATTGCATATAATCCTCAAGAGATAATTTTGGAGGAATGTAAACAGCAATTATATAAATAACTCCTTCGATAAACGCAAGTTGACACATATCATATCAATATTTACTATTGTTGTGCGTATTTCAACTTTTATTGTTTTAAAATTAGTATTTATTGCGATTAGTACACCTACTCCTGTTTTTTTGTGGGTTGTATTCAAGTTACGATACACCCTGTATACAGCATAATTTTGTTTAAAAAGTCCGCGCTATGGACGCAATCTTGTATCCAAGTTTCACATAAAATGACCACATTCCAATCTGCAGATAATAAATCGTATAAAAGTCGTTAGTTTTCGAATTTGAATTTTGATAACATATTGATAAGTTTGAGACTGATATTTGACTATTAAACAAACGGTTTTAGTTTTCTAAATAGGTAATTTCGGAACACCGCGTATATACCGTATATAGTAATATGCTTTTCACCTTTACCGATCCGATCTTGTAATTCTTTACGCAGATTAGTAAGATGGTCCATTTGCATTTTTGTTAGGTCAGGACGTACTGACATTTCATGGTGAACTTCCTTTAGTTTTTATTACTACGAAGTACATTCATTGCATCATCGCTACTTTTAAATATAATTTTTAGCGGTCGAGATGCGCGAGTTCGTCCTAAACGGACTACTTTGATACCGTCGGTTGAAACTTTCGAAATTTCTTTAATTACATTCGCTGAATCGATTATAATGCGATCAGTATCATTTTCATCATTTTCAATTAAATTGTACATTATCACGTTCCGCCTACGACGTTGACGTTCGGGTACTTCAGTAATAATTTCTTCGGCACACACTGTTGAGTTACTACACTTGGTTTCGGTGGATTTTTCAATTTTCACTTTAAGGTCCAGTATTAATTGTCGCAGTTCACTTATTTCGGATTTTTGTTTGGCGCAGTTATCGCAATGATAACTAATGCTGTGCGAAATAATTAACTGCATTTCAGTTCGAGAACACGTTGTATGAATTGGTAAGTTACAATTGTCACATCGACATTCTTTATCAACATTAACATCTTTAGCACATTTAAGGCACTCGCTTGCTGCCGGCATCCTAAATGTCAAATTAATTTTATGAATCACAGATTTGTGTGTACGTGTACACTTTCACTTCACCAACTCCTTTAGGGAATATCAACCGCGATACACAAACCGCCATCTTGCAAACTAGTAAGCGTTCAGTAGAACCTTCACAACAATTAACGGGTACGTTCCCTAAAAATTTGTGAGAAAATTTGTGCGTAGAAAAAATGCTGCAGAAGTGCTAGAGATTGTAGAAGATGAACCTGGTACTAATATGATAACAATTGTTATACTTGATGACAAGCATTGCACAAGACGACGGTAACAATGAGCAGCTTTGATAATTGCATTGTCATTACGCTCTTATAAAAATAACCACATTTTTTCCTAAGCTCTCTAGTACTTCTGCCACGTGTTTAACCAACACATGACACAAACAAAGGAAATGGGCTCGACTAAGCTCAGGCGTACCGTCGGAAGACCGCAGAACACTTGGATGCGTGGTTGTTTTCGGTTAGATAGAAACCGGATATAAGTAAGCGCCACATGTTTTAATAAGGAAATACTCAACCAGTACTGAAAGGAGAGTAAATCCTGTAAAGCCTGAAACAGTATTTACCCAAAGAAAAAAAAAGAAATAGAAATGAGTTAACAATTCCCCCGATAAAACAATTTTATTGTCGATATTCTGACAAAAGAATAAAAAAATAAGAAAAAATTAGCACTCAACACCAAAGCCCACGATGGCAAGCAGGGATCCACAGCTTGTGCCCACGGCAATTACAATTTAAAATTTCAATAAAAAAAAAAATTTAAATTATTATATGCCCCTTCTGGCCGCTATAAAATCTCACTGGTCGTAGCCTGAATTGGCCAATTTAACACGTAATCTCATTGAGATATTTAGCAAAACCAGGAAAAAAAAGATTTAGTTCATTAACTTGTTTGCCTTACACTTCACACTGTATACAGCAAAACCCCATTTGTTTTTTAAGTAAAACACTAATCATTTTACATTACATCGCAGTAATTGGAAACCTTGTTCGGTACACAGTAAATAACTACCGTAACAATTAAAGTAATCAAGAAATTTAGAGGATATAAAATGGCCCGGACAACGTTGTCCACAGGAAAAAGTAATGTACATAACACATAAAGATTACGAGACAAATTTACAAATTCATATGAAATTAAATGTTTAACTACTACAATAGTTCACCGTAATACAAATAATCGTTACACTCGGTATATATCAATCAAAATAGTGTGTGCAAAAATATTCAAAACTGAATTAGTGAATATATATATAATATATATATATATATATATATATATATATATATATATATATATATATATATATATATATATATATATATATATATATATATATATATATATACCCTTTAGATAAAAGAATTTTGAGAAAGTGAACTGCTGGAAGCACCTTAAATACATAAATTTAATTAAGAGGTAACAATTGTCAATTATTTGTTTACAAAATTAATATTAACAGTCCATTTATTTTCGTTATAGAAATTCAGTAAGAACCTACTAGGTGTATTTGAAATTTGGAAACACAATCCTGTAACCAGGTGATAAAGAAAAGATCTGACCTTTTCTGACGAAACTACTTATGTGATCTTGCAACCGTCGGGTACTAATCCAATGATCTAGCACCCTTCACGTATATGGTCATGGATGTGAGTAATACTCTTACGCCTTCCAGCGATAATCATGTACTTTGGACGTAACATAACAGTAAAATGTGGGCAGAAAGTTTAAGAAGGAATGCCGTTAGCAACGTAGGAAGTACGGAGATGCTGAAAGAAGGTAAGTATAAGTACGTTGTTTAATTAATTATGACCGTTTATACTTCTTACAGGTGACAAACGAGCCGGTAGTGAACATTCAACGTAATTTCGATATATGTAAAGAATTAGTATTGAATGCTTTTATATTCGTAAATCTGAAAACTATTTTAATTACAATGAGGTTACTGAAACATGTGCCACTTACCGAAGATGTGGACGAATGAATAATTTCAATTATATCAGCCTTTTAAAAGCGTTAGTAACGCTTCCACTTAACCAGACATTACTTTAAGTGAGAATTTTCCAAAAAATAATGCTTCAGCATCCAGAACCAGAAATGAAAAATCCTCTAGAACATCAACATCCACCATCAAGGGCGTTCTTAAAAAGGCAGGAAGAAAAATTGGCTAACACCTTAAAAGCAATTTTACAAACTTAAGAAGATTTGTTTCTAATCATTGTTGCGCAAAGTTAAAATGTGTAATAGAAAATATGTATTTGATGAATTTTTTTTTCTCTATTTGACCCTAACAGATCCCAGGTTCCTTTTTAAATGAATTATATTAAATGATCCGAAATCTGAGAGATGTCGCTGAAGGTCCTAAATTTGACATATTTTTAACTAAGTAAGAGATGTGTACAAAAGTTACACACGTTAATTTAAATGTAATTAAAGTACGTTATTAAAAAGAAACGTTTTCCAATTAAACACGTAACACTTTACTTCAGCTTCAAACCACGATATTTCAAATACCGTTAGGAATTTAGGGAAGTGAATGGTACCATTAAAATGGGCCATATTTCATATGGAAGTATCTCAAGTACCACGGTGGTATCCTGTATACTTCTGATTCTTTAAACAAACTTCTCCCGGGAAACCCATAGCCAGTTCTCGAGTGAGGAAATGGGCATCATAACCACTAAAGTTATGGAATACGACAACTTAAACTTTTCCATCAAATGGTTATGGTTCCTACCCCTAGTGTCCGTCAATTAAAAAATGCGGTCGCAAATATGACAGATAGTAGCACATTCAAAATTACCAATTTGGTCATTAGTTAACGCGTCCATTGGCACGATGGTATTGAGAATGCTATTTGCCTACATTGCAATCTTTTGTAGTTTTGCTATAAACCATGGTATACAATCGTCTCTCCTGTAACGAATGAAATTGTGATAATGAGTCGTTATAAGAGAATCTAAGGTAATATGCAATACCAAACTGCACGTGTTAATCGTATATACGCGTGTTTTGATCATGCTTATATGTATACTTCTTTAAAATATTCTCAAGGTCCGTGTATAACAAAAATTGTACATTTTCTTGAATGTAATAATATAAATTCTAAATCAATAATCCCAAAACACGTTTGGCGTTTGGCCACCTTATTATTAGGAATTTTCAAAATTCGATTAAACATTATTAAGGCACCTCTTTACGCACAATACTAATACGGTATTAAAAATATTATGTGACGTTTCGTTTATTCTGAACCATCATCAGGTTTATTTTTTCTTATGGGGGTTATGATATACTTTATGTCGTTGGATGGAGAATGTTATGCTGATTTTAGCAATATATAACACTTCATGGTTTGATCGACTGCGAACTAAAATAATGAGAAAAATACGAAGAACGAGATTCAGCCTTCTTGGATCCAGCAAGGAATAATTACAGTAGTTCTACTTATTTAATTTGTTAAACTCGTTAGAACATCCAAAAAAATATAAAAACAGTTAAACAATTTAAAAAAAAACATTAACAAACAACTCAAACAAGTAGGTCTATGTAACACGGTCATAATAGCGACAAACGCAAACTTATCGATAGGTAACAACAAAATAATTACACAGACAAACAAACAAAAATTATTATAATAAATGTTCGAACAAGTTTCCTCCTTCTTAAATACAGTAACAAATTATTCTTCTACAATTGTTTACGCTTCTTTGAATGGTTCGCCTGAGAATTTGATGAAGTTCGTTAACAACCCTATTCTGGAGTTCTTCTATATTTTGCGGTGGCGTCTTATAAATCATATTTTTTTAATAGCCCCAGAGGAAGTAATCTAAAGGGGTTAAATCTAGACTTCTTGCTGGCCACCTAAGTGGTCCCCTATTTCCCATCCATTTATCAGGAAATTCGCCGTTAAGATATTCACTTATTATCGCAGCATTATGAGGAAGAGCTCCGTCCATTTGCCACCAGAGAGTCCATCTTCCGTTTAGCGGAGCATCATCCAAAAGGTTTGATATTTCGTTTGTTAGAAATGCGAGGTAGCGTTGAGACGTTAGGATACCTTCGTAAATAATTGGCCCAAGGAGCCTATCCTTCCAGATTCCAACCCACACATTAAAGGACTGGTGGCCTTGTCCTCGCATTTGCCTGTTAATTCGTGGATTTTCAACGGACCAGTAGTGCTCGTTATTACGATTAAATATTCCATTAGTGGAAACATGGTACTCATCCGTCCAAATTATTTGATTGAGAAAGTTGCGATTCTCCAGCATTTTGGTATTAAGTTGGTTACAAAAATCCAACCGTCTCATATCGTCCCCAGGCCGAAGAGTTTGACTAATGTGTAACTTAAATAGTTTATAACGGTGTTGCTTTAACACTCGCCCAACTGTCGTTTTTGGCACTTCAATAGTTTGCTCTATTTCTCTGGTAGATGTTGAAGGATTTTCTTAAGATGGATAACATAAAGTCATAACTCTCCAAAAAAATGTCTGCTGAAATTAGCAATGAAGTGAGTAGAAATTCTTATAATTAGTATAATACTAACAAATAGTACCTGATGTAATATTTCTTCTTCGGCATCTCTGTCTAGTCTGCTATCATATGCATTTCGAGGTTTCTGAAAACATCCAAATGACCGCAAATTTTGGTCTAATTTAAAAAAATATCTCTGGTTTGGTTGCTGCTTCTCCGGATATTCCTCTAAATATCTTTGGTCTCCTCTGACACTATTTCTATTGCAGCTATAAAATATGTCTCGTTTTTCTGAATTTGAAAACATTCTAAGGAAACTTGCAAATTTTAAAGCACTAACACGAAGGATCTTGCAGTTATTACCCTTTTTACAATTACAAAATGACATGACAAAAGCCAACTCCTGAGTTTTGTTTGATTCATGGGTATCGTGATAATTCAATATTCAGTTTTTAATTTAAGAGTATTTTAGTTCGCAATCGATCAAACCATGAATATATTGCTAAAATCAGCATAACATTCTCCATCCAACGCCATAAAAATATGTCTTAACCCCGATAAGAAAAAATAAACCTGATGATGGTTCAGAATAAACAAAACGTCGCATAATATTTTTAATACCGTATTAGTATTGTGCGTAAAAAGTTGCCTTAATAAAGTTTAACCGAATTTTGAAAATTCCTAATAATAAGGTAGCCAAACGCGAAAAAGAAAATTCGAAATTTTTAGTTTTTTTAGCATAAAACCAAATCCATTCTAGTTAGCTCAAATTTCTTTTTAGATTATTACTCGGCATCGAATTTAGCAAAAGTGCCGAATTTAAACCTATATCCTATCTCTTATAATAAGCGAGATCCCCATGCTTGCCCTCGAATTTGGCACAGCCTGTACATTCCACCCTGTAGGAGAATGTATCTGTTAATGTTAACTTTAAATGTGAGAATTAATGCAAAATCCACTCTGAATCGTTTTCTAGATATTCCTACAATTTTTTCAGTAGCGTATTTACTTTCCGACATGTACTTTTTTACCATTAAACTAATTTTAGCGACAAAAATAGTATAATCGTGATTTAAAAACGCTAGTGAGTATTTGATATTTACATTCACATTAATGCCTGTTAATACCGTATCGACACAAATCAATAGTTTGCCATGTTTAACTTTGTGGATTACTTCTATCTTTTTTTAATGCATTTTTTGGTTGTGTTAATTATACCAGACAGAACTTCGTAGGAGATAAATTACTTTCTACCTTTTTTTGTTATCATCGTCTTCTAACTGGTTATTAACATTTAGGTGCTTGCATGGCACCTATTTTTATTTTGATTCCGGACTTTATGCTGTGTCGCACATGTAGGTGGCGCTGCGCGCTTTCCGGATATGACGTTAAAGTCCATATTTTTAAATGGCAACCTTATATGTTTCTTCGCGGAAATCGATGCAACTCTTTCTCTTGAGTTCAAAAATGCCCTGTTATTGGGATTACTTGAAACAGTATGCGCGATATTAATTATTAAATGTGGCAGGATTCGAAAAGTGTTAGTCAAGAATGAAACTGGTGTGACTGAAAGGTAGGCTTTTGTCAAAATAACAAGCAACTAGGTAACTGCATATGGAGTTTATTTTTTATTTTCAAGCGGCCGAAAAACGCATATTTATGTATCATTATAGGTAGACTTGAAGTACGTATTTTTGTCACCGAAAGACAAAAACCCTTTCAAGTATTATTTTATGGTTGTCTTCGTTGATTTTATGTTTATTTTAATAAATTTTGTGCACTGTTTAGCACCCAGATTCCTAATTTAACGCAAACATTGCCGACACTAACACCGCATCACTTTCCGAATTATTCCACATTTAGTAATTAATATCGCGAATACTGTTTCAAATAAACCCAATAAAAAGGGCATTCTTGAACTCAGGTGAAAAAGTTGCATCGATTTCCGCGAAGACCATACATGGTTGCCATTTACAGATATGAACTTTGACGTCATTTCCGTAAAGTGCGCAACGTCATCTACATGTGCGACAGCATAAAATCCGGAATCAAAATAAAAAATCGACGTATTGCAAGATTTTTGACCACAAAGTAACGATTTGGAAAATAATGAATTTATCCGTTACTTTCTGAGCGCACTGTATAGTTGAGATATGTTTGAGTGTTAATCATGGGTAAATAAGAGAATTTTCATATTAGTAGTTTCCGATCACCATTCGGAAAATATGAATTATGTATTTTCTTTAATATCGTTCATCATATCCATTTTTAAAAATGAAATCCTGTTCTGATAGCACGCTCCGTTTCAATTCTAAAATAAAAGAAAATAATTTGTATTAGATAACATGTGGATGAAGTAAATTGTATGACTAAATTGAACGAAATCTTTTTCGTTCAATTTAGAAAGATTTATGTAATTTATGAAATTATGTAAGATGATGCTGATTGCTGAACCATTATGCTAAAAATAACTTACAGTGATGTGAAAAGGAAGTGTAGCAACATAAATTAACATTGTTGATGCAAATTAACTAAATGTGATGAGAAGATAGTTTATGGCCATTTAAAACCCCGATAGTGAGATAGTATTTTACATTTTTGACTATGTTGAAGTTAAATTTAGGGTAACTTTATGTTTTTCGGGTCGTAGAGTCCAACTATGACCATAGTTTTCCTGTGGAAATTAGTATAAGTTAGTTATAAGTAAATTTCTGCATGTAAAAATTCTTAAATAATGTAATTGTCGTAGATAAGTAGTTTAAAAGCGATATATGGCAAATGGAGTATCATTTTAAGGAAAATTTTGTGTAGAATTTAATGCTTTTTAAGATGTATCTTTGTATAACGAAAATATTTGTATCATTAATAAATTGAACATTTCAGAAATATGATCATCCAATCAGAAATGAGATTCAAGTTTTTTTGTATGGTGTAAAGGTACAATCAAGATCGGTGTTTAAAAAGAAATGATACCACATTTGAAAATTTTTTGGGGAGTTTGCCAATACTCTTGAAGTTGAAAGCATGTCACTTCTGTTTAAAACATGTAATCAAAATTAAGATTGGTAAATAAGTATGTCTCATAACCTAATTCATAAAAAAACAAAACATATTCAAAAAATTTTAAACTACTTAAACAAAAGTGAGGTTATAGTAAATTTATAATAGGTGAAATGTTAAAGTGATATTTCAGTAGAAATATTAAATAATGTTCTTCATTTCTTTTAAATATAAACAAAATTAATTAAAATCAAAATCTAGTATATTACTTTTTATAGAAATTAAAAAAAGTGTTAATAAATAAAAGTGAATGCAGATAATTATTGTATTAAGATTACACAATATTAAAATAAAGGGTTTTTGGAAAAATTTAATGAGTAACTTACCTACAGAAGCTCATGCTCAATATCGATCACTGGTGTGCCAGCACACTTCGAGGGATCTATAATATATCTGATTTGGATAACGGGACTTCAATCTTGATTGCCATAGGAGAAGGAAGATTAAGAACGCTGTAAGAGCCTTATGTTATCAATCTAGGTTATGTTTATGAATAATGGGTATCACCTATGTTTACATGTGTATAGAATTTAAACACATTATATACGATGCATTAATTGTGTACTAATATTGCATCAGTTTAATATCAAATTGTACTTACAGTAACAGTAGTTTATTTTGTTTTTCAGCCATGAAACGTACAATTCACATTGTCAGCATCATTATTTACAAACAGATATCCTCAAGCGCGCAATGTGGTGTACAATTACTCATGATACGAGGTGAATAAAACAATTTAAATTTTTAATATGAATGTTTGATGTCATCATGAAACTAATTCCTTGAACCCTGAGTTGCTAGCGGAGGCAATATTCATTTTTTAATCACAATCCTGTTGTATATCTCAAACATATCTTGTTGTTTTTTCTCTATCCTCACAGTTACATCGCAATATGTATGTGTTTTCGCCAAATTTTCAAAGAGACCATGATTCAAAACTGGTTTCAGTAAATGAAATGAAAGCTTTTACTGGTCTTCTTGTAGTTGCCGGTGTAATGCGTTTATCCCATTTGAATTTCAGACTTATATTCTGAAGAAGATACTGCTGGAGATTTATTTTACATTACGATGAGCTATTTCAACGATTTATTTTTATCCTTAGCTTCGATGACATTCTGACTCGCTTAGAAGGAATTTTGAATGATAGATTAGCTCCGGTTCGAGATTTATTCGACCACATTGTTTCTAAATGCGGTGGAGATTTTTAGCTATCAGATTATGTAGCTATAGATGAGCAGCTAGTGACATTTCGCGGAAGTTGCCGATTTCGGTAATATATCCCTTCAAAAACAAACCGGTATGGTCCAACATTTTTTTCTACGCGTAATACAAAAAATTTTTATGCACTACAGGTGGAAGTTTATTTACGAATACAACCAAATGGTCCTTATAAAGTAAGCAATAGTCCAGAAGGTAGTGAGACTGATCAAACCAACTGAGCAGTCAGAAAGAAATGTTACCACTGACAACTGGTATACAAGCATTACGTTTGAAAATCGTCTACTCTTCGAAAACCGCCTTACATTAGTTGCAAATTTTCGGTAAAACAAACATGAAATTTCTTCTGTATTTTTACGCCACAAGTCAAGAGCTGTAAAAAGTACAATGTTTGGGTTTTCCAAACTACAACGTTGTTGTCTTACGTTCCAAACTAATTTAAAGCCGTTCCTTTATTGTCCACTATGCATCACTATGCGGCGATTGATAACGAAACTGGAGTTGAAACAAAACCTGAAATTTTAAAATTTTATAATCTCTAAAGGAGGAGTAGACACCACTCAGAACCCATGTGCTACCTAGGAAGTAGGACGTAAAACCAGGCGATGGCCAATGACTATTTTCTTTCATCTTATAAACATGTGCGCTATAAATGAGTATACGACCTATAATCACAACAATCCTAAACACGTTTGGCGCGCAGACTTCTTCTGAAATTACTTGAAAAGGTGTTGGTATGCTCACATAAACACGACCGATTAAATATTCCTTCAATTCCAAGGAAAATTTAAAAAAATACAGAGAACGTTTAGAAATCGAGCCACAACCGCAACCCTCAGAAGAGGTAGCTTCAGGTACCAGGGAACGCTGTTATTTATGCCCAACATAGAGAAATCGACACTGAAAGCAAACTTGTCCAATTTTCCACAAAAATATTTGTACAGAACACAGTAAACTTATATGCAGTGAATATTAGGTATAATCTTATGTGCAACTTATGAACAACTCTTATCATAATTTTAGATATTTTATATTTTATTTCTGTACTTATGTATATTTATGTACATAATAATCTATTATTGATACATTCGCATTTATAATCATTTGTTTAAACTTGTATTCTAACATATATTTGTTATTGATAATTAATTTTTTCAATATGTTTAGATTTGTCTTACTTTTCTTTAAACATGGCAACGGAACAACAATTTATTGTTTTGAATACAACCATAAATCACATTGGCGCCTATTAGGCGCCATGTGAGTAGTTATGTGTAAACTTGGTGCGAGTATTTAAAGGATAATATACTTCTCAACCTAATGTTTTTCTTAAGAAAGCAACTGTACCTAATTATATCGTTTTTCCTCGTCAACTCAACGAGACAATAATGATCAACAGCTTCACAGTTACGTTGGTTTTTAGAACAAGGTATGGGCGTTAATGTGTCTACTTCCTGTGGAAGTATAAAGCCTGAAAAAGTTGTTCGCCTGCCGCAAGATTTGAGCTTGAGAAGGTTGGCGTGGTAAAGCTGTTTGTTTATCACTTTGCCATTCTCGGTTTTACATATAAAATGTAGGAAGTTTGATATCTATATAAATGTTTATGCTGACGTCACGGAACGTGTAGATATGCTAATGCTATTGCGGTTGAAAATAAATTGATATAGGAAATCAATATTGAAAAATGCATTTACTAGTTAGAAAGTAATGCATTTGGTAATGAATATGTAACTAATTTTGTATAGAAACAAAGTTAGTACATCTGCAACGAATTCTTGTTAATAAATTAAATAACATCCTGTGGGCGATGTAGTTTCTAGAATTACCTAGAAAAATAATTTCCGCAGTATTCTTATCTTTCATATAATAAAACAGTAAGGAGTATGCATCCTGATGATGAATAATTATATTTTACAAAATCAATATTGAAATAATGCATTTAAAAATAATAAATACGATAATGCATAGAAACAAATTTTATCATACAAATATTACAAAGAAGCAAATGGATGTGTGTTAAATAAACCGCAGGAACATCCGGATTTAGAAAGTAGTATAACTTCTTATCACTGCTAATCGAAATGTATATCAATAAGTAAACTACCATTTTTTATAACTTAATTCTCGACACAAAATAAACAAATGCAACAAATATATTAAGCAAAATAGCTCGTAAAGTGCAATGAATTTGTTAATAAACATCGTTTTACATTAATACGATAGTCGCTAAGCAATACCCAGTTTCGTATATTCCAGAATAATCTAAGCAAGATAATGACATCAACTGAATAATTGAGCAACAATAAATAACATTTCTATATTAAAACGTTCATTTCTTCTAGAGCAATTTACGACAACATCTCGTGAGCGATATAACATATGACTATATCAGTTGTTATCGCGCTGTTCATCAGGTGAATTTCCTACTATATTTTAAGAATTATATTAAATACGAATATTAATTAATTTTTAGGATTCCTCGCTACTACTACATAAAATTCACTTGCTGTTTTATTTGCTGCTGCTGTTCGTTCATGTAATGTTTATCATTTTATTTAAATCATTAATACGTAGACGAATTTTTAGATTTAACTGGTTGTATTATAAAAAATTGGTCGCTAATGTACTTAGCCTGTTACTATTCTAATTACTTGCATTGCTTCGGGTAAGTTATTCACAGGGTCCGCCAGTGAAGTGGGAAATTTTGAATATCTAATTTTTTTTCAGATAATGTTTCTTATCAAAAATTTTTTTACAGGTTAGGGTAGAGGAAAGTATGCCATTTTAAGCCTTAAAAATAATTCCGTTCAAGTGAGAATCATTGTCCGTGCTAACACTCTTCTAATCTAGATTGAAAGTCTTCCATTACTCGGCGGAGCAGGGCAGGTTGAATTCGCTCAATCTTATGTGCAATGTTTGTTGCTAATTCCGGTAAGGTTTGTAGTCTGTCACTGTATAGCTTGCTCTTCAGAAATCCCCAAAGGAAAATATCGCATGCTGAAGGATCAGGGAATCTTGCGGGCTACGAAATGTCACCATATTTGGAAATGACTCGGTCTGTGAAAGGTTCGCTTAAAGCAGACATAGACACGCGAGCAGTATGACTTGTAGCCCCGTCCTGCTGAAAATAATTGATGTTCGGAAACTTAGGTAACTCTTCCGTCACAAATGTTCTGATCATGTGTATGTGTGTGTGTAGCGGGTTGCCGTGACAGTTGTGGTATTTCCTCTATCGTCTTGGAAAAAATGAGCCCTAATAATACCAGATAATGAAATTGTACATCACACTGTAAGTTTCGGACTATTTAACGGCTTTTGCTGTATCACTCCTGGGTTTTGTCATTTCAATAGCGACTATTCTGCTTGTTTACATATCCGTTTAAATGGAAATGTGCTTCATCTGACATAAACATGTGGTGAATAAGATTTCATCATCACGTACACGTCGCAATACTTCTCCGCTGAAAATCTTGCGAGCAAGCGTATCACCATCTTTTAACTCTTGGACGACTTGAATTTTGTAAAGGTGGAAACATAAGTCTTCATGTAAAATTCGTCGTAACGATGTGTCGCTAATGTTTAGTGCAGAAGCATGTTTCACTGCAGAACGCAGTAGACTACGTGTTGATGCCACACGCACTTTATCAATGGTTTCCTTCGTTCATACGGACCTTATTTCCCCTTTATGCTTCAAGTTTAATGTGTAACCAGTTTCTTCAAACATTCTTACCCACTGTATATTGCATGAGCGTACGGCACACTTCCATGTCGTGGAACATTGAAATTATTACAAAACAATCGTTGTACCGAAGTCACACACTCAGCGTTTTTATAAAACGATTTTACTCAAAACACGCTAAACGCCTGACCACTTCTCCATGTTTCTGTTTAAATGTCAGTAACTGTCAAACAATAATCAAGTCATGGATAAAGATTTGGTCGCAAAATCTCTTGATCTCTTCGCAATGCAATTTTTTTTGCGGATTTCTGAAGAGCGCGGTATTGAGTTATAGACCACCGACCTTACCGGAATTAGAATCGAACATCAAACAGGAAATTGAGCGAATTCAACCTGTCCTGCTCCGTCGAATAACCGAAAATTTTCAATCTAAGTTAGAAGAGAGTTTACAAAGGCATGGTTCCTCTTTGAGCGGAATTATTTTTCAGACATAAAATAGCATAGCTTCCTCTACTTAAACCTGTCAAAAACGTTTGAAAATAAACATTATCTGAAAAGATTGGGTACTTCAAAATTTCCCGCTTCACGAGCGGACACAGTATTAATATTTAAAGCACTAATTATATCGACAATTTGTTTCCGGTATTCAAAATATGTAATGTGCCGCACGTTTCGCTCTCCTTAATAACTCAATTATGTACAGGGTGATTTTAGTACGCGTTTATTATAAAAGTGCATTGTTTTTATTTTAGTAGACATTTTTTTTTAAAGTAATACGTTAATTTTAGTAACAACAATTATTTCTAATAAACACTGCTGATTCTAAGATGTATAAATAATATCTTTGTGTACAGTTGTAATCGGATAAGTGAAGGCCGTACGGTTTCAATTACAATTATAAACGGAAATTTAATTCAAGTATGTCCAATAATGAAAATAACTTCGATAATACCTATACGACCGTAAAACCAATAACGTAAATAATAACAGGGAACGGAATTTATCTTCCAAACAACAATTGGTTCCCCATGAAAATCGACCAAAATTATCAGCTGCAATACCCACAACAAAATTATCAGTATTCTCAAATGTTAATGCCACCGAATAACAATTCAAAATATAGTGTAAACGATTTTCTACAAACGCCAAATACAAATACGTTATATCAAAATAATGAAACCTCTAATCAGCCACAAGTAATCCAATCATCTCAAGAAGCAGAATGGCGACTCGTCGAAAAGAAAATAGGAGCCCGTAATGAAAGCAATGATAGCTCACAAAAGCAATCCAAACCAACAAAAAATTCAACTTACTAGTTAAATCCAACAAATCGATGCTAAGTACTAAGTGATAGCGAAAGCGACAAAGAACACGGGCATAATCAAAGTGCAATAAAAACGGAACCCAAGACGCCGCTGACTTTTATATTAGGAGTCGGAACTGTCCAGCCACCAATCAAACTTTTGGAAGCAATAGCAAAAAATGAATACGAAATTAATATACTAAACAAAGACGAGGTTAAAGTCCACCCAAAATCCTCTGAAAAATACACTGTTAACTAGAACGCTTCAAGAACGTAGCACAGAGTTCCATACATATAAAAGAAGAGGACCGACGTTTTAGAGTTGTTCTTAGAAATATACATCCTTCAGATGATATCGATGAATAAAAAAGGAACTCAAGACATATGGTCATACAGTTACCAACGTCGGAAATATACGGCAAAGATACAAAAAGGTGCCATTACCCATGTTCTTTATGAAATTGAAAACAGCTACCACCAATAAATATATTTACAATATAACTAGGCTAGCCCAGTCAATAAAATTTGAACGATGAAATCCAAAGCGCGAACTACCGCAATGCGCTACATGCCAAAGACATGGTCACACAAACAATTTCTGCAGCACAACTCCAAGTTGTGTGAAATGCACTGGTAATTAGTTCACATCTCAGTGTCAATGCAAGGAAAACAGTGATGATGTCAAATGCGTTAACTGCGAAGGTAATCATCCCGCAAATTATAAAACTGCCAGATTTGCAAAGAGATACAGCAAAGAATGTTTCCTACACTAAGAAACTGTACTCATGCACATGTAGTAGGTGGCCCTCAGATTCAAAATAGTAACAATACATCACAACAACTATTAAATGACCCGACCTTAACTTCTCACATACAGTCCCTTGAGCATAGAAGGATGGTTTCAGTTCTTTCTTTGTATTATCGTTATTACAACGGCTATTGTGCTGATATCCTTGCGAGAAACACTCGGTTCGCTCATTCACATCATCAGTATGTAGTACAAATCTCCCCTTGTCGTACCAAACGGGCGCAATCCACATTTTTCTACACGGCTTCTAAACTCTGGAATGATCTCCCTAGTTCCTGCTTTCCTTTATCTTATGATATGAGAAAATTTAAGGTAGCTGTTCATAGACATCTATTGGCAATTCATTATCCCTATATCCATCCTGCTAAGTGTTCGTGAGTGCTTTAGCACGATAGGTCAAATTTAGCCTGTTCAGGTCGACAATCATAAAAAAAAATCCAGTAAGTGAATCAAACGATATGGTTGAACTAAAAAATATGCTAGAAATCCTAATGCAGTAAATGCGAACTATGCTTAGATCTTTTAACTCAAATAAAAATTATGGCTCATCATCTTCAAATAACTGTAAGGAATGCTAATGGCCTGGCAAACCACAAAAACGAAATGATAACATTTCTTACAAAACAATGTATTGACAACGTTAATTTCACATTAGTACAGTGCATGCTGGTACAGCGATTATAGTAAAAAATCCCATTAAACATTATAAACTTCCTGAATACAATCCACAGCATCTCCAATCTACCACCATCCATCCCTATGGAAGATTGGCAGGGAACACTGAACGTATCAGCAGTTTATTTCCCACCTACGTATAACAATAAACAACAACAATACGAAGACTATCTCCAAATACTGGGAAATAGATTTATCGCAGGTGGTAATTTTATTGCAAAGCACGTGCTGTGGGGGATCAAGATTAACCACCAACTGAACTTCGGCTATGAGAAAAACGCCAGATTTTCTACACCTCTGTGTTATAAGGGGCATAAATCTGAATTATCTCAAGGCAGAGAGCTGCCTAGACCTCTCAGGCGAGCATCTACCAATAATAGTTACAATTAGCACGCAAGTGGTGCCTAAAGCAAAAACCCCTAGCCTTAGTAACAAATTTGAGTATTTTGATTATTCTATTTTGTTATTACCGTTGCAAACAAACAAGAAATTAGTTGGAGCACTGGAAAATGTCAATCAAGTTGTACAAGAATCAGCTTGGCAGACGACACCAAATAAATAGCAAACTAGTACAAATCATAGCTATGAGAAATTAAGTAGCAAAAAAGCGCAGACAACGCAAAAGATGGCAACTAATAAGACACCCCGAAGGCAAAATAATGCTAAATCGACTTGCAACAGAATTTACTAATCTGTCTATTTACTAATTTCAAAAATCAACAAGTACAAAGCTACTTAACACGGTTGACACACACGGATGCTATTGACTACTAGCTTTGGAGAGCAACAAAAAGAACAAACACAACAACACATATCATATATTCGTCTTGACCTTACCTGGGCCAGAAGTAATCAAAAAGAGGCTGAAGCTTTTGCGAGACACTTCACTAATACATTTACCCCCTTGAACTCTGAAATAATAAGAGATAAAGAAGTTACAATTAATCAATATCTCGAAGCACCATTCCAAATGTACCTAACTGTGAAACGATTTAAATGAAATGAAGCCAAGGCTATAATCATGAAGGAATTAAATCCACACAAAGCGCATTATATTATTATTATATTATATATATATATATATATATATATATATATATATATATATATATATATATATATATATATATATATATATATATATAACCAACAACCAACATGATCATCTGACATTCTTTAGACCAATCAGCCCTCTACCCATATTGTCCAAGGTTTTTGAAAAGCTGCTACTGCACAAAATAACACCAACCCTACTGAACAAGTTCATAGAATTACAGACGAAATCCTAAAAGACTTTCAAGAAAGTCAGCTTTAGATATCGTACAAAAGCCTTTGACACAGTCTTACTATTTACATTCAACAATATCCTACCACACGACCTTTATGAAATCATGAAATCCTACCTAACCTCCACTTTATCGTCAGCTATGGTGATTGTGTGATGGTGATTGTATGCTGTGACCGATATTATTTCTTATTTTCACTGCTGATCTACCAACTGCACCAAAAACCATAATATCGATGTTTGCTAACTACACCGATACTTCACATATGGATCCAACTATAGCATCTAATTATCTACAAGCATACTTAAATGCCCTATAATTATGGTTTAATAAGTGGCGTATACATTCTAACCAAAACATATCGGTCCAAGTAACATTCACTACAGCAAGAGCTACTTGCCCTGCCGTAGTACTGAGCAACCAACAAATAACGCAGGATGACAGCGTTAAATTTTAGGGTTACATTTGGACAGAAAACTAATGTGGAAGAAGCACATCTTTACAAAAAGGAAAGATGGGTTTAAAATTCCAAAAGATGTATTGGCTACCAGGGCGCCGGTTGGAGTTATCGTTAGAAAATAAAATACTACTCTACAAAGCTATTGTAAAGGCAATATGGACTTATGGAATCCAGTTATGGGGCATTGCAAGCAAGTCTAACATCGTCAGGACGTAGCTATTATAACCATTACCGAAGAAATACAAAAGTTCAGTGTTCTTTACCGCAAAAGGTTTAGTGCTTACTCAAATACACTCGTGGAGAGCCTTATGGATAGTGATGAAGAAGAACCTATGCTCAAATGGTGTAAACCTCAGACCTACCAACCCGTTTTATCTGAAATATGGGGCTTTGTCAATTGTGTTCATGTATTATTATTTATATACCATTATATTATATTTATATAAGAGGAAAGGAATATTCTCAACACGTTTAGTTTATATTAACTACAAGATAAAACAACTACGGAACGTCAGAAAAATTACAGATTGTAAAGTTATCAATAAATCAATAAAAACTATATCGATAAATGCTAGGTTTGATAGAAACCACCATATATTATTTGCTGCTGCAGTTCGTTCGCTAGATATTCAGGTATAATATTCATCACTTACAGTAAATCCATTTTAATGATTTATTTCTTAGAAATGGCGTTAATCGAGAATGTTGATTCATCCCTAAAAATGATTGAGCATTTTAATAAGCATCACAATACTCATGATGAAAATAAAATAAGCAAAATAACCAGGATCATTTATGCCAACCTAACGATGACTAAGACGTGTTGGTGATACATCATTGAGTATTTGTAGTAAGAGACATCTAGCGAGCGCTGTAGGGAAATTGGAGCGGTGTAGGATACTAGCAAAGCAGTTAAGAAAGCCAGCTGAAGAAGGGTCTCTTGGAAGAAAGTGTAGAGTTGAGTGGAGGGATTTGGCTACAGCCTTCAAATACATGGTGAGCACCGCCATTATAATTAACTTAGGACAGGATATTAGGAACATTTTTTCATGATAGTTTTAAGTGGATTTCAATTAAGATTAAGGATATTTTTAGCATTTATAATCGGATTTTAAGGGTAAATTTTGAATGTTGTGCCTAATTTGTGAAACCATCCATAAGTAATGATGATAATTCAATGCATAGGAAATTTAGTTTCACAACGAAAAATTTTAATAATTTATATATATATATATATATATATATATATATATATATATATATATATATAATTTATGTATTAAAAAGATCTATGTAATAGTAATGTTGTGGACTGCTTAATGGACCGACTGCTTCTGTTCGAAGAACAGGATACTGGTTGAGCTGTATCGAAGATTATCGCATTAACTGTGAACGCGAACGGTACAACTTTAATAAGAGCATTGTCCAATATAGCTTTGCAATAAAATATAACGAATGCATTGTTAATGTAAAAATTAATGATAAAGCCTGTTTAGGATGGGCTTTAGAACGTCGGATCTCTTTCTCGCTACCCTATGCAGTGATCTCGTATTATATTATCCTCACTATGCCCAAATTCTAAACTTTCAATATATACAGTTTTCCATGACCTTAAACAAAATCCTGAATTTTTAAAGCAAAATCCTAATTTATCAAAGGTTTATGCTCTTATTAGAAGGGATCTAACCGCGTATAACACAGCAACTGTATATTTATGCGATGAGAAGAAGCAATAGCATGTTAATTTAATCAATGATCCAGCAGAATAATGAAATTGAGGGCGAAATACATGATGACACCTTTAGATATGGAACAACTAAGGACTAAAAATTTATCAGGATTAGTGTGTTCACAGTTAATTTGTAAGTATTGGATAGAGATGCCTAACCCCGGATCGCGTCTCTATTTTAAGAACTATGAGCTTAAGCAGATTGCGCCATTTATTATATATTGCTACTTGGAATGTTTAGTGCAGGATTTTAAAGATAACTAAACGCGAAATACCGTTAAGTATAAGCAGCATAACGTATGCAGCATCGCATATAATCTCAACTGCACGTTTAACGATTCCTTATCAAAATTTCGGTTGCGGAGCGGTGAGGAGTGCATGAATTGGTTCACCAATGTTAGATGTTAGATGTTAGATATTGCGCGTAATTACACCACTACTTTGACAACCGATGGGAACGTTAAACGACGTTCAAATTCTGGAATATAATGCATCCACCTACTGTTATATTTGTGAGCACCCCTTCTTAGAACACGATATCAAAGTAAGGGACCACTGTTATTTCACCGGTCGGTTTAGAGGTAACGCTCATCAAGCATGCAATGTCCGGTGTAAAGCTACGGTAACACACTTCCTAATAAAAGATATTTCCCAAGCCATCGCCGGTAAAATTACATTACTACCTAAGACGAAAGAACGTTACATATCATTAACCAAAGACATACATACAATAGCTAAATTTTGATTGGTAGATTTATATCGCTTAGTGAACTATTCGCTGGATAAATTGTCTTCGTATTTACCGGTTAACGATTTGTATATTTTACCCGCACGCTGTCATTTGAATGATGAGAAGCTGCACTTATTAACTAAAAAAGAGCAAGTTGAGGCAATTACTTATCACAGATAAGGATTATACGTATGCCCAAAGCGTTTGGAAAAAGTTTAAAATTCCAAATTTAGTTCAATATAGCGATGTTTATCTGACATGTGAGGTGCTTCTACTTGCTGAGGTATTTACAAATTTTAGAACTAAATGCATAACAACGCATAAGTTACATCCGGCATTCCTTGACACCGCTCCCGGATACACCCGGCAGTGTATGTTAAATTACACTAAAGTTAGATTGTGCTGCTCACCGATGTGGATATGTTATTATTGTTCGTCGAAAAGAGAGAATGCTGTACTAAATACAGCAAGGCTAACAATAAGTGTATGGATCATTAGGATCCCAGCAACGCTTCCTCTTATATCATTTACTCAGACCTGGTTAATTTATATGGGTGGACTCAAAGTCAATGTTTGCCGGGGACGAATTCAAATGGCTTAAATTAAATTAAATTTATTAACCCCTGAAGCGATATTTAATTTACCGGATGATAAGGTCAAATGATTAATCCTAGAGGTGGATCGTTTATATTAAAATTATAATTAGATGATCATCATAAAGACATTACATTCTGCGTTGAACACGGTACTCCACCTGGTGGTAAAAACAGGAAACTGCTCGCAACTATGCATTCTAATACTAAGTATGTCATTCTTTACCGTAATTTGAAACAATACCTTCAAGCAGGCCTTGTGCTTGAGAAAGTTCACTGCGCGATTAGCTTCAACCGATCACGTTGGCTTAAATCATATATAGATTTAAATACAAGGTTACGAGCAGTATCCACTAACCCATTTGAGAAAAACTTATACAAACTGTTGAATAATTCTGATCTTGGTAAAACTAAGGAGAATCATTAGGTGTAGTGGTAGGTATGGAGCCAATTATTGCATTTCCCAGCCTAATTTTCACAGAAGAGAAATATTTAATGAGGAATTGATGGCTATCGAGTTATCTAAGGCGGAAATCTGCTTTAATAAGCCCCTATATGTGGAAATGGCTATTTTAGACATATCTAAAGCATTAATGTGTGATTTCCACTATAACTTCATGCAACAACAGTTTAACGGCGATTGTATGAAATTATTATATATGGATACCGATCACAGCTTTGTGTACGAGATGCAGTGTAATAGTATTTCGCAATACGATACTTCTGATTATCCTGCAGGTAATGTATATAACATTCTGAGATGCAATAGTAAAGTAATCGGTCTGGTGAAAGATGAAACTATTAAGGATTACGAAATAATGAAATTGAACGGTGTTAGAGATTACGTTGTTAAAGGTAGAATTAGTTTTTATGATTATTTAGAATGTCTAAGAAGCGGGGATATCACAAGCGTGAAACAAAGAATTTATAGCATAGAACTGCCTAAAGCCGCTATTAATAATCGGGATGACAAGAGGTATTTGCTGCCTAATGGTATCGAGACGCTTCCTTGGGGACATTGCAATATCCTGCTATGGATTTAGGTGAAGAAATCACCTATAACAAATTATTTATTATATGAAAATATATACGTTATACAAAATCTGTTTTATTAATCTAGGATTTGTGTGATTTATCCATACCAAGCCATCGAACATATTAGTCAGTCCCCCTTACGTCGTAACACCTTCTCAACTGAAGATGCACCCGATGAGTTGCCTTCTGTAGTTTAGCTTGGAGACCCTCCAGTAAATACGTAACGGGTAACCAACCTTCAGCTTAGCAGTCCTAAATGGTTCAGCGGAAATGTTAAGAGTGTAGCCTTTCGCAAATGCTGATGTATATTTAGAAATCCAGACCAATTCTAAAATTTGCTATCTCCATTACCTTAACATTATGAAACATCTGTATGTTGGTGCCGCTACATCTTTAGGCTTCATTCTAATCGTGGAATGCATTTTATTATTATATTCGGAAGTAACTTGCTGCAGTAAATCTAACCACTTCCATTAACTTTTAAAGCTAAATCGTTTATATAATGCGTTCTTTGACGTTCTTGTAACCCTTTCAAGAATGGCTCCCTTTTTCACACTATACGTTGAGTAATGATGTATTTCATAACTCTTCACCAACTCTTTAAAATGTTTATTATATAATCCACGTCCTTGATCTGATTGTAAATTATTGCGAGCTTTACCCTCCTTCAAAATGGGAGTCATCGCTCGACAAATCCTGTCGGTATCCTTCGAATGTGTATCCATAGATATTTAGAAGAGCGGTCTATCACTGTTACAATACACTTATCATTGCGATTCTCTTTATCACATTGAATAAATTCGGCTAAATCCGTCTGCCAGAGATCATCTCGATACTTAACGATGGTTCGTCTACTTATTGAATTCTTCTTTGCAGGATTATGCAAATTTTCGGCAACCACTAGATTTAGGGACATTACTGATAATACAACTTATTCTCAATATTACAAATATCTCTGCTAATATATACGATTAATTTTTTCCTCAAGTTTCTGATCCCGCTCAACGAATAACTTTGCAATCGATAAATCGGTATCACTCTACATCCGCATCCGCATCTAGGATTGGATCGATGACGTTTCAAACTCTTTTACCTTGCGCATCGTGATTACCGTCCTCAGTCAATTTTAAATTCGCCTTATCTACGTATCTCCAGTTGCAACATCATCTTCTAGTACGGGTTCAAGAACGTTGCAAAGTCTTTTACCGTACATATTGTAATTATCATTCCACGTTATTTATAGTTGCACGTTTTAAATGCGATAGCGAATGTCTGCCAAACTTATCGATAGACACTATTATTCAATTATACCTTCTTCTTCTTTGAGCTCTTCTTCAATACTAGTGATATCGTTATCATGTCATGAGGGGTTCAACAAGTTTTCGAGAAGTGTTCCAGTATACAAATTTCCTCGCTCTATTCGTCAACTTGTTCATGATACCGTAACCGGAACGTTTCGTGCTGATTAGTGGTTTAATAATCTTCCGATATTTATACAGTTTGGTGCCCATAATTGCTACAGGAGGAACGTCATACTTCCTATACGCGTTAGTTTTAGCTAGAATATAGACATAAACCGTCTTGTCTCTCAGTGTATACTTCTTTGGCTCTTTCAATATAAGCAGTTCGTATAGTCCGGGAGTGCTTTTGTGTCTCATTTTTTATAACTAAATTGGGTCCTTCTACATCCACCTGAGAATCTCCGATAGCCAATTTATCTTGCACCATAACGAAGACCGTATGTATTATCAATTTGTTCTTGGAGGATCAGTAATTCTACATAGTAGCGAGGTACAAGATCATATTGCTCTAAGAATTCATCGGCAATGCTTGCATCATCAATTAATCGAGTTAAATTAGTTGGTTTCCCCTGCTCTTCCTCCTCTTCAACAGGATCTGTTTCAGAAATAACGTCCACTTAGACGAATTCCGGTACAACAGTGGGTCTAAACGTAGCAGGTGTTGGTTCTACACCTTGAACCTGAACGTTGCGGCAGGTACATGCTTGTACTCTGATTTCACCGGTTCTATTTTAATTTCCGAGTTATTGATTTGCTTCAAAGGATCCACTATAGCTTTATATGCAGTTTTCGCAAAACGATATATTTCAAGTTTCCGTCCCTTCAATAACTCGAGCTTGCGTTTGATTGCATTAGGAGTTTGCGTTAACTGCCGCTTAACCACCTTATCTAGAACATCCATCGCGACTGACTACGTCTGAATGAGCATTATAAGTAGGTGATATAGCAATCAAATCTGCTTCATTATCTGCCATAATCAAAGTCTTCCACCTTGCATCGAAGTCTAATTTAGTCTGCCAACATTCTTCAAATTTATGCAATTCTGTTTAAGTAGCATAACCATATTCACATTAACGCGAATCAACTACTTAGGGATCTTCAAATAGGTCTGACAGAGATAGGAGCCCACGCCCGAGTGTCGCCCTCTACTGAAATAACCATATCATCAATTTCATAATACTATAGACATAACAAGTTGTTATCAAGCAGATAACAAATTGGTGCTTGGAATCGTGTACGCTCGAAGCATTCAAGTTTTGGTGAGATCACAGCAGCCTTTGTCGTAGCGAACGCCATGCATATTAAAACTACGTTGGGTAGGGATGATAAGAAGATAACGAAGAGCTGCTCATTTAGAGGTGGAGTTTTACAACCTATTCAAAAATCCGTCAAACGTATTCATAAAGATGGCAATCTGAAGAAACTTATTGATGTGTGCTAAGATTGCCTGTGGAAAGAGGAAGGCGCAAATGCCAAGAATCATTTCGATACCTAAAACTGATGGCTTCCTTCCATTACTATAGTGAAAGTCACACTGAGAATGCAGTGTGGAGTCTTATGGAGCACACCGTTGCCAGTTGTCGTTATGCTGGGATCGGTTAAACCCCAAGTCCGGTCTCAGGCAAATTTCGCCGCTCTCACAGATTCGGTAAAAACTTGGAAGTTTCATGATGTTCATACCTTCGCCTTTGTTTAAATGTTCAATAATTAATAATAATAAACAATAAATTTCAAAATTACAAAAGAATTATTTCAGGCAAAGTTAATATAAGAAAAAATAAACAGAGAATTAATTGTACATTTATAAACAAATAAAATAAAATAAAAATGACCACGCTTCTTATATTCAAAACCAATATCTTTAATCAATCTATCTAGGGTACTTAAAGAGAACGATGGCGAATTCTCATTCCCTCGAATAACATTCTATACAGCTTACAAAGTTGGAGGAATGTTTTAAAAAAAAGTCATTGTGCACAATTCTTCTTAATAAGCTCTTAAATCCCTCATCGTATGCATATTCGCGAGAATTTGACTGACTTACCCGCTTTTTTCTTGCTGTAGGAGATTTTAATTCACCATTGTTTTGCTCACGACCATCATTTTGGAAGCACGACTCACCGTTGCAGTCAAACTCAATTTTTCATCATTCACTAAATGACAAATGATATTGAAAATTATAATTTTCGCACTCGCATGGAGCATTTGTCCGCGTTTGAATTTCTTAAATTCCATGTTACCGGTAATAAGTCACAAACAAGACTGAAAATCAGCATTATATTTAGGGTTGTTTGTTTACTTTTCAGTTACATTAAAAACTCATTAAGATATCTTACCGTTTCCCGCATAAGCTTGGTTTGAAATGACGTAAATGCATTGTAAGTAACTTTCTAATTAATACAATTGTTTAACGATATTTTGATCGTCTTGAAAATTCATATTTGAGAATTTTGAGTGATTTTTTCAACTAAAATTTTCCGATTTTTTCAAAAATAAGAGCAGTTTACTCTTACGTATCGGTCGCAAAAAATAAAAAAGTTTTTCATTTGTGTCCAACTTTTTGGCGGCACTGTATAATAACTTCAGAGCCGACCCTGTCAGCCAACGGACAACCGGCAACACAGTGTGCCGGCCTCCCATTATAAATACATTGCCTATACCCCGCCACACTGCATTCACGGTGTAATTCGCACTATAATACCTTTATTCGCCGGTCTCTCTGAGCTGCAGGTGCTCTTTCCGGTGGTGCGAGCGGCATAGCTAAAGCTATCAACGACGTTTCGGCGGCTAAGGCGCAATTGGAAGAGTCCCAACGTCATAACAAAACAAAGGAGGCGGTGGTTCTAGGGAGCGGAAGAGGACATTATTTGCAGCCTTGGAAGAAAGGATGTGGTTTATACTTGAAACCGTATCCAAAAAACTCATAAACCTACGGCGGAGGGCATTAACCGATTCCGATCTATACAAGTGTGTTAAAGATGTGTCATTCTTTAGAGGAGAGTTTTTGCGCAGTACCTTGCCCCATAAACCACATCTTGATGAAGAGACACTTGTTGGGTTCCTTTCAAGAAACGCGGTGATGAAGCCATCTACTACGATAGGTTTAGAGATTTAGCGCCACCACTTGAAATAATTAGTTATGTAAAAGGTCGTAAAATTACATATAATTATCATAAGGAGCAAAATTATAATACATTTATATGCGGACATTGATGTGTACGTAAGTGCCACCAAAATTCTGATGGCACCAAAAATAAAAATTAAGTAAAAACCATTATAACAATGTCTTCTGCTTTAACATTCAGCAGCAAGTAAAGTAAAAAATAGAGGCTTTCAGAAACGCTTCTGTAAATGCCCCCCCTCAAGAGGTGTCACGCATTGCGCGAAATACAATGATCGGAGTTTAATTTTTAAAAGAAAGGGAACTATAACTATTTATATAATATTACACCCAAAATATATGTTCTATGAAATGCAATTTACGTTGCCTTTCTCAATTTTACATGTAAATAATTAAAAACTCCTCTAATTTTACGCCAAATAAATGAATGATCTTAGATTAACGTATTTTTTAAAACCACAAAAAAAGGTTGTTACACACCCCCTCCTAAAATTTGGACTCGGAGATCACCAAAGCGGAGATTCCAAACACTCAGCTAATAAATGAAATTATTAAAATTAAAAAAAATACAAAATGTTAAGCTAATTAAAATATAAACAATATTTAAAAAATAACAAGAAAATGTACGAAGAAGTACGGAAAATGTGGTGATGTCGGTCAGGAAAGACCCCTCGCAACACCAAAAAAGCTAATGACGCGCTACCACCCGCACACGCCACTAGTCGAGAATCAAGGACCTGAAACCTTAAATAAAGTAAAAAACTTTAACTGGTGGGGTTAGTGAAGCAAACCACCATCAGAAGAGCAAAATGAGTATCCGGTAAAAAAATTTGAATCTAAGGTAAAAAACGAAAGGAAACCGTAACCTACCATGACCTGAAGGGACAGTGGGCAGAGAACCCGGAAACGGTCATCGTGCAACTTCATAAAAAATCAAGGCTAAACGCCACTCTACTCGAGAGTATAAAAATAGAAAAAAAAATCCTTCCGGACTAACAATAAATAATCGCGAGACTTGAGGTCGAGAGAGAGCGGTTCAATTACCCTACCCCGGTGGTCTCAAACCAAGCCTCCTAGGTACATAACACAACTACCACTGTCACGTTCGATAAGTGAGTCAAAATCGGTAAATCCAAGATACGACTATTTTCATGGCAAATTAGCTCAGGATGCTTCGTCGTGGAGAACAAGAGAGGCCACTCTACCCTTCACGAGATTCAGGTTTCATGTTGCTCCACAGTCATCGTCCAAGACTCAACATACCCTAACTAACACGCACATTTTATAAATAAATCGAAATCTAGGTGAGATAGCAAAGAGAAAGATGATGCACTCTTACGAACACAACAACCCCCTCCTAAAACTACCAAAACGTCATAATCAGGAAGTGAACTAATCGAGGTTGACACGAGGCGAACCGAAGTCCTCAAGCACCGTCCAAGAATAGTAACACTACACAAATCAAGAAAAAACAAAATAACTAAATCAATCAAAAAATAAAAATGTATAGAAGCATTACTAGTTTTCTTATCCATGGTTATGAGTTTTACACGTCAAATTAACGATCAGAGGTAAACTCAAAATAGTTATTTTCAATTTTATTATTGCAACAATAGCAAATTGTAAATCCAATAAAGGAAGATAATCTGCCTGAGAACTAATGTCCCACAAAGTCGGCAATTCAATCACACAATGGGATCTAAATATCAACCATCGTGCTAAACAAATGTAGCAAAAATCGTGCTAACAAATGTAAAAAAAATAATTAATAAGTGGTTTGCAAAGCCACAACAATATAAAATAAAATAATGTGCGAAATAAGCACAAAATAAAATTATTTTGAAAAATTACCAAAATAATTAAAAAATATAAATAAGAAAACCAGAATGTAAAAATACTAAAATAGAAAAATAATTAAAAAGAATACGAAAAAATAAGAACTAATGAGGTTTTAAATCCTTAACATGAAAAACGCCTAAGGGTTTATTATCAATAGGGGTGGCCAATCGGTACGTAGTTGGACCTACCACCTCAATAACTTTTGCTTCAATAAATTTTGGAGCTAACTTTTGACTATAATTTTTAGCCGCATCAGATAAAGTAAAATTCTTTTTCCAAACTAAATCGCCAACATTTAATTTCAACGGACGACGTCGCAAATTGTAAGATTTTGAATTTCTTTCGTAAGCTGCATGTAAATTTTGTTTAACATGTTTAAAAGTGGGTGAAAGTTCATTTAAATCTTGAACTAATTGTTCACGGTTAGTAATAAATAAATCATCCTCTTTGAAATCCTTTAGTCGACCATAAAAATCTCCAGAAATAGGAACTGTCCGACCAAACGCCAAAAAGGAAGATGAAAATTTCGTAGACTCATGAACAGCGTTACGAATAGCATGCGCAATTTTGTGAATTTCAACATCCCAATCCTTGTGATCATCTTGAATATAAGATCTAATCGCAGTACCTACTACTTTATTAACTCTCTCAACAAAATTTACTTGTGGATGATAACTTGCATTAAACCAAACGGATTGAACTTTGTAAGAACTCATTAAATTTTTAAATTGTGAACTTTTAAATTGAGGACCATTGTCCACCATACAAATTTGAGGAACACCGTATACTAGAAATACATAATGCTCAATATATTGACAAATACTTTTAGCAGTAGCACTGCGCATAGGGTGAATCAAAGTAAATTTAGTAAACCAATCACAAATAACTAATAAAACTGTGTTTCCACTTTTCGATCTAGGAAAAGGACCCACTAAATCAATAGAAATACATTGAAAAGGATAAGAAACATTTTTCTCTTTACCCATAAAACCATAATGATTAAATTGTGAAGACTTGCTTCGGTTACAAACATTGCAATTCCTAATATATTTCGAAATAGCTGACTTCATTTTTGGCCAGTAATAAAATTCTTTAATTTTTGAAAAGTTTTAAAACCCCAAAATGTGATGACATAGGATCATCATGAAATTTTCGTAAAATATCTTTCCTTAAAGATTTCGGAACAACTAATTTCCATTCCACTAAATTCGATTCGATGTTTAAATCATTAGAAATAAATTTGTAGAGTTTATCATCTTCAACTCCCCAATCAGGAAATAATTCAGGATTTTTAGAAACGTTGGCTAACATTTTCTTATACCAATCGTCTAAATCGACAACAGAAAATTCTAAAGAACTAACTTCCAAAGGTGCTCTAAAAAGTGCATCAGGAACTACATTTAATTTACCTTTACGATGAATAACTTCAAAATCAAATTGTTGAAGTTTAACACTCCATCTGGCTAATCTACCAGAAGGATCTTTTAAATTATTGAGCCAAATCAATGAATGATGATCAGTAATAACTTTAAAATGGGTACCTTCAATATAAGGTCTAAACTTTTGAATACCAAAAATAACTGCAAGTAACTCACGTTCTGTAATTGAATAATTTTGCTCAGCTTTGTTTAAAGTACGAGAACCATAGGCAATAACAACTTCCTCCTCTCCTACTCCTTGTGTTAATACACATCCAACTCCACAATTAGATGCATCACATTGTAAATAAAATGTTTTAGAAAAATCAGGGCTCGCTAAAATAGGAGCATCAACTAATAAAGATTTAATTTTTAAAAATGAATCATTCGCTTCGTCATTCCATAAAAATTTCTGAGATTTCTTCTTACCTTTCAATAAATTATTAATCGGAGCTAAAATTGTGGAAAAATCATGAATGAAACGTCTATACCAAGAACACATTCCAATAAAACGTTTAACTTCTGTAAAAGTATGTGGTTGAGGAAATTGAGTAATAGCTTCCACCTTTGAAGGACCCAACTGTCTACATTTAAAGCATGTTGTTGAAGACTTAGCTGTATTAATTTTTGTAGCAGTAAAAGTAGAATTCATATTTTTTGGTGTAATACCTGAAAAATGGACCTTAGGTTTAATATTTTGTTTCACTGCCGAAGAAGGCTTATAATCAGATTGTTTTTGTGAATCTGAATAAGAATGAAATTTGAATTTAGAATTCTGAGCTTTCACTTGTAATTTTTTACACAAATCTATTAAATGAAAAATATCATTTACACTAACAAGGGCTAATTGAGTAGCGAACCAAGGTTGTAAATTTTTCATTATAATCTTTAATTGTTCACCTTCCGAAGGAGGAATCTCTAATTGAGAAAATAAATTAACCATTTCAGCAATAAAAAGGGTTGGAATTTCATCAAAAGCCTGCTTACGATTTTTAATATCCTCTAACAAAACTTAGTCATGTCCTTCCGGTAAAAAGTCACTCTTTAATTTAGTAATAAGATCATCCCAAGTATGTAGAAACGGTTTAATTGCTCTATACCAAACTAAACCTTTCCCTGCAAATAAATCAACACCTGATAAAAGCATTTCCTTCCTAGAGATATTTCGAGCAATCATTAGCTCCTCACATCTTTGAATAAAAGTAAAAACTTCTTTCTCACTACCATTAAACTTTAAATTTAATTTATATACAGGAACAGAACCTTTTGAAATTTGTAAGTTATTAATTAACGTGGAAAAATCTTCTGTAGGTATATTAACTGAAGTATTAACAGGGTCATTTTGTGACATCGAAATATTAGAAGTATCTAAATTTGAAACATCATTATTTAATTCAATATTGTCATTTATAGATTCAATTAATTCTAACGATTCGTTACATAAGGTCAACAATTGATCATGTAAATGTAAAAATTCATATTCAAAAGTAATGTAATTTAAGCGTTTCAAAATATGAATCAAGCGTGTGTGTAGTCTAAGATATTCTGATTTCGAGGGCTTATGTTTAAAAAGTTTAATTGAAGACTGAATATGATTTAACTTTTCCTTCAATAATTCCAATTCTACTGTTTGATTTATATCGCACTTCGGGTATGAATCAAATAAATTTGGATTGATCTTTTCTGCATTTAATAGTCGTCTTAAAAGTTTACGCTTCTCTTCCACAATTAACCGTTCTGCTCCACTTACATTGCGAAATTTTAGTTCGATTGATAACTCATCACTATATAAAACATCAACTAAATAATTCACAGTTGACATCGTAAAGATATTATATAACACACTCAATAAAGTTCATTATATAAACACATAAAAGACCAAGCGTAAAACAATAAACCGTAACACTCCTTAAAATTCTGTAAACACTAAATAATCAAAACAAAAGTGAAAACAACTAGCATTAGAAACAACAGCAAATCAGGTCCCTTTTTCGAGCCCCAGTGTAACATTAACACAAATGTATTAAAAATCAAATATAATGTGAATAACAAAGTAATAATTTATTTCAAGTCCCTGCTCGGGCGCCAGTGTAATCTAAATAAAATTGTTGTGGTGAAGTAGGTTTAAGAAAATTTAAATGGCCAGTATAATAACAAATAATAATAATAATAATAAAGTGGTGATGTAATTTGTACATTGATTTAACGCCAAATGTAATCTCTAAATACAAATTATTTAACAAATTGAATTACTAACCTTTCACCACTAATTATATGCCCTTCTCGTCCACAATCGGTTGATTAAATAGGGTGGGTTCTACTATATTGACTTGTTAATACACCTGAAATGCGGCTTGTTTCTCACCTGCTTAATTATTTTCCCTTCTCTTATTAATAAAAAAACAATGTATAATTAAATGCATGCTCGAGCGCCATGTTATCTTTGTCCAGGAATAACAAAACCCTAAATAACGAACAATAATAATTTCTATAAATATCAAAAATTAACAATGTCCAATTAAGTTTATTTACCCAATATATGGATGGTTAAGGAGAGGTAAGAAAAGGTTTTAAAGCTAAGCTTAAAAAAGATAAAATTTACCACATAAATACCTCAGTATAATGATTTTCTTATAGACAGCTTCCTGTGTTTAATTATGGATGCGGAACGGTCAATCAGTATGAAAGCGTTTCTACATCTTTCTTGCGTATTCTTGTAACAACGCGATCAACTAGGTATTTGAAGGAATTTTCCATCCACTAAACTTATTGTATTCTTGATGTTTTATTGTATTAAAATTGCATTTTAAGATGATATTATTTGAATGAAGAGAAACTTGTGTAAATAAGCAACTTAAGAGCCATTTAAAACATAAATAAAAGTATGAGTAAGTAAGTAAGCAAATAAGTGCCTTAAGTGAGTATAAGGGAATAATATAAGTACTATAATGATTGTACGTGAGTGTACGGGAGTATACGTAAGTGTACGTAAGTGCCACCAAAATTCTGATGGCACCAAAAATAAAAATTAAGTAAAAACCATTATAACAATGTCTTCTGCTTTAATATTCAGCAGCAAGTGAAGTAAAAAATAGAGGCTTTCAGAAACGCTTCTGTAAATGCCCCCCCCTCAAGAGGTGTCACGCATTGCGCGAAATACAATGATCGGAGTCCAATTTTTAAAAGAAAGGGAACTATAACTATTTATATAATATTACACCCAAAATATATGTTCTATGAAATGCAATTTACGTTGCCTTTCTCAATTTTACATGTAAATAATTAAAAACTCCTCTAATTTTACGCCAAATAAATTAATGATCTTAGATTAACGTATTTTTTAATACAACCACAAAAAAAGTTTGTTACAATGGATTAGGATTGCTAGGATTCTACGGTTGCAATTCAATACGAAATATTCACGAAGACAAGTCTTACTATATTACGCAAACTGGCAATCGTGAAGAGATTACGATTCCAAGTGGTGTATATGAAATTGTGGACATTTCCACAGTGTAATATTAACCCGCATAACACGATCGACATTATTTTAAGAGCAAACAATAATACGCTAAAGTATGAAGTTAAATCTATACATAACGTGGAGACAGGCGGATTCTATTGGGTGCATGCTCGGCTTCTCACCTAACGTATACAGGGCAGGACACACCACTAATCTGATCTAGATGTTCAAATCATTCATGCTACAAATATAAATGTAGAGTGTAACTTAACTGCTGACGTATAAAGGAACAGTGAGCAGTCGCATACCATCTTCGAGTTTGATATACACGTTGAACCAGGTTATAAATTAATCAAGGACCCATGTACAGTTATTTATTTACCTGTACTTACACGACGTATAGAAACATAACCTTGAAATTGGTTGATCAAGAGGGTCGATTAGTAGACTGTGGTAACAAGAAAGTAGCTACTAGGCTGAAACTGTACAAGTACGGGTCTGCAGGCGGAGCACGTCATTAACCGAAGACCACGTCTGTTATTACCTGGTAATAACAGCACCATAAAGGATTTTGATCATACACTGCTGATCAAAGGACTTGTTTATCGCATGCAGGATTGAATCGACAAAACAACTTCTAAACAGCACCAGGACCGCCTTCTGAGCTTTCATACCGCTCAATCATGTATACGGATTTGCATGTCTAGTCAACATACATCAAAAGCTGGTATTGGTCTGCTCTAGGACCGGCGTGGACTGCTACAGCAGCGAAACGGACATTAAGATTGACTTAACAAAGGTTACATGGAAATGATGCTATCAAGTTGTCTACCTATCAGAAGATTAATAAAAATTCACCGATACAAGTTCCGTTTCACGCTCGAGATTTATGTATCTATCCATTCTTACCCCCATCAACGTCAAGGCTTTGGTCGGTGAAGAGCAGTACTGGCTTTTAACGTGCTCAATGGCTACTGGTTGCTCTCCATGCCTAGAAGCGTAATAACAGGGAAGGCTGTGTAGCAAATTCGATCACTTAAATATCTCGAATATAAAAGCAAATATTAACACTGGAAGATATGCATACGAACGGCAATATCCCGTTTTCACTGGTAACAAGTACGTGGATGCCTAAAAAAGATATTTAAACTTTCGAAATGAGTATTATAATTCGCCACAAGGTTCTATGCCTAGTTACGAGCAATTTAAGGATCAGACGATGTTTGTAATTCACTGTACTCGTCAAAACGAGAGTATTCATAACGTAGTTATTGATTTGAAACTTAAAGTTGAATCATCTTCGGCCATTGTCGCCGATACTTCGCCATACTGCTTTATCTTGCATGATGTATTGAGTATGAACCACTTACTGTACTGGCCGTGTGATGCAATTAGGGAAAGTTGATCTTACCATGTTTAATATTTATTGTGCAAATAAAGGTTTATTCGAGCAATTATTTGATGCTTTAGCAAAACTTATGTAGCTGCGTAAAGTTGTATAGTGATTTGCATTATTATTATTATTAATAAAACACTGTTTTACATAATATACGTTTTACTTCTTTAAATCTTTACACATTCTCGTAGGAAAATCTACAGACCGGAAGCTACGCGTCTGGATCCGGATGTTACGCGCCTGGAACAGCAAGTTAGGCGTCCGGAACCGGAAGATGTACGTCTGGAAACATCAGTTCCCGCTCCCCCTTATTAGTACCTATTTTGAACTTCAAGTCTTCTCGCCATAATAATTACAGGAACCTAAATCCACTTTCAAAAACATACCACTAGATGAAGCCATTATTAGCCCCCATTAAAATTCTGTTTTACATAATATAGGTTTTATTTCATACATCTTTTACAAATTGTTGGGGGAAACTGTACCCGGTTTCGGTAAAAAATGAATAATCTTTTACATCATAACCATGATCCATTAATGCTGAAAGTAATCTAAAGTTTGGATAGAAAAATTTGCCTCTAGATAGGATACTTTTTTTATCGCTCAGATCTGTATTATATAGATTACTACTTCATTTGTAAAATCTTCATAAACGGCAATCATTCATGTAATTCAGCTTCTGATTTATGACACCCACAGCCGACGAGAATAAGTTGGTTGCCTGTTGGGATAATAATACTGAAAAAAAGGAAAAAGAAAAGACCACGTCTTTCATTCCGGGCGGACTGCTCGAACTTTCCTAGCTCCTTCAGCCACAATCACGGATTCCCAGCATACATATACACATTACGTATATATGAATGGTGGGATTAAGGATGGGTGTGGTCAGGATAGGATCGGAAGGAACGGAGTTAGAGTTCTGAGGGGGAAAATACTACCCCAGCATTCGCCTAAGTAGCCGCACATGGTGTGTATATGCGCAGTGACCATGCCGCTACATGTGTATGAGGAAAACCCGCTAAAAAAACCTCATACAAGGTAGAAGGTAACGGGAATCGAACCCATTACCTACCGAATGCTGGGCACGTTGTGTCACAACTACGCTACCAGCTCGGTAATAATACTGAACAGTTTTCCCTGCTTATTATGATTAGCTTTTTTTCGCCGGTAACAAACATGTATTCAATTTTTATGTCATAACGTGTCAAACATTACAGATTAGTTAAATTTTAGAGTTTGACGTATTAGATGCTCAGTTTTAATGTTTGAGATTTTGCTCCATTCCTACATATCAAAATGCAGACAGCACATGTCACTAAATGTTGTCCAAAATGATTGTACTACAGCTTTAAGGTCATTATCCTTTAATGAACTCCCGACTTCAAGTACTTTAAAACTGTCTATAAATAGCGCCCACGTTAATGATAAACATTCTACAAAAAATGTTTTAATAAGATCCCTATACCGCAATACTAATTACCATCAGATGATTCAGGAATAATTAGCTATATCAACATCCCATATATTCCTTAAATCAGGTATGCATTATTATTATTGTTTCTTTTTATTTTTTTTTTACAGCAGAGTTAACCGTGAATGGTTATTTGCTGCTGTTTTTCACATATATGGTATCCTATATTTTGTTATACAAATTTTGGTGTTTTAAAAATTCTATTACTTTGATGACTTACTAGGTACTGTTCATAAGGGAGTTCATATTTTTACTTAATTAAAATTTTTTTTTGTTTAACTTTCAGTAGTACACAATGCAAAAGTATGTGTTCTATAGTTAAGTATTGTACAAGCAACAATTAGGTTTTTGACGTCCAGGTAAAATGTACGCATGATTTAAACTTATGTGCCTCATTCTTAGTCGTGTTATCACGGTATTGAGCGTGTTGTTTAAAGACATATGAAGCTGGTTTCAAGTTTTACATCGTATAATTGTCTTTTTTGGTATTCCCATTCTCTTTGCCATTGCTGTTTTGTTAGTACCTTAATATAATATTTAACGTCTGCTGGACGGGATGCTTTAAAGATGACGTTTCGTTCAGATGCCCCTCGCTTCGCAGTTTGGCCTGTTTTAGAGTTTCCACTAATGCTTACGTGTCTTGGAATGCATATTAGCACTACAGTTTTATTAGCTTTGTTAATACATATGTGTATGTAGCAAATCAATAGATCATTTGATCCTGCATTACTTGTAGCTTTGGCAGCTTTTAGTGAGTCCGTAAAAACTATGTGTTTTTGGAATCATAATTATTTGTTTGTTTAAGTGTTTAAGTGCGATTCAAATGCCGTGAATTTCAGCGGTGAAAGCTGAAGACCATGTTTCCAGTGTGTAGAATCTTGCTTCATTTTCCATTTCCCACCCGCTTCAAACACCTACTTCATTTTTGCAACCATCAGTATATGCAACACTTGTTTGTTTTATTCCCTCAAAATTCTGGTCAGTTCTGTATTAATCTTTGATGGATCATTACGGCTTATCTTAACAAGATCTAACCTTCTTTCAATTATGGGCCGTTGCCAAATTGGAATTTTTGAGTATTTTACTGCCATTATGTCAGGAATGCGAAAACTTAACTTGCTAAGGCTTTGCCCATTAGCCAAAGGGTTGGGTTATATTGGATGTTACATAGGAAGGAGAAAATAGAGAGAATAGTTATCAAAAATCTGGCAACGGCGTTATTAGTGGCAACATAAGTTAGTATATCATAGCAATTTCAATGGTTACCGGTATCACAAACCCGATAAAAGCTCAAAATCTTTGAATGTGCATTGCTACGCCAGCGTAGTAAGGAAGCCATTCTCCTCATAATGTAGAGTTTACAAAAAATTCTAGCGTAACAATACATTACATACAAAGGCAGGGTGTCCCATAATTAATGGTACATAGAACCATGGTAGACTGCCGACCTAAAATTATGACGATTTGTTGATAATTAAGAAGCTACAGGATGCTAAAGTTGAAAATTATTAAATTGTTAATGGCTCTAACTTTTTTAATATCCTGTATTTTTGTACTAATTTAGGGGAAAGTTTTACTGACCTAAAGTGCACCCAACTATAGAACAATATGTGAAATCGCTTTTGCCAGTGGCGTACCATATGAATGTTAAACCCCTTCACCCCTCGTATATATTACACCACTGTGAGAATATCAATTTCAATTATATATTCATATTTTTCGATGTCTTGTACATAAAATGCGTGCTTTTGTTAAGAACCTGTAGAGTAAATAATTATCGAGATATATACCATTAAAGAGGTAAAAACATAGTAATTATAACTTATCTCTCTTCCTATCTACAGTACATTTGGTACTAAAAACCAAAATCATGTTTTATTATTATCTTTTTAACTTTATTGTTCTGGATTCCTAACAGGAGTGCACAATTTTAATGCAAAATAATGAATTGTAAACAGAGCAATCCTGACCTATTACCAAATGTACTATGGATAGTCAAAAAAAGCTAAAATTGTAGTGTTTTTACCTCTTTAATGGTTAATATCTCGATAATTATCCAAATTATGGGTTCTTAACAAGAGTACATGCTTTACGTACAAGACATTGAAAAATATGAATTTAAGTTAAAAATGATATTTGCTCAGTGGCGTAATATTTAGGAGGGGTGAAGGGGTTTATCATTTATGTTGTTCGCCATTGCCAAAAGCGATTTAATATATTGTTCTACGGTTTGGTGAGCCTTAGGTCAGTAAAACTTTCCAATAAATTTAGTACGAAAATACAGGGCATTAAAAAAGTTAGAGCCATTAACAGTTTAATAATTTTCTACTTCAACACTCTGTAACTTCTCAATTATCAACATTTTATTAAGGTCATATTTGGCAAATCGCCACAATTTTAGGTCAGTGTTGTACCATGGCTCTAAGTACCATTAATTATGGGACACCCTATATATATATATATATATATATATATATATATATATATATATATATATATAAGGTATAAATAGAAATTTAATTTATGTACAATAGTAACAATGTAAGGTAGCGATGACGGTGATGATGGATCAGGCTATCCTATAAATATTATTTATTAATTTTTAAATGCAGAATTATAACTTACCTGTGTAATTAACAAAGGAAGGTTAAGTCATCGTTTTGGCTTTACCAGTATGTATTCTGTCGCCATAAACGATTGCGATTTAGTCAATGGATGCTAGAAGGTTGCACACCTTCACATCCGTTAGTTCTTTTGTTAATCTGTCCGGTAGAAATACATTATTTATTGTTATTTATTATTGCGCAATTATTCAATCGAAAGATAATTATCCTTCCTCAACCTATTCTGGTATGTACTAACTGGATATTGCTTTAAAAATTATTAGGTTAATGTAAATAGAAATTTATTAAAAAAATTCGTTATTATTTTTACATCTGAATGTTTTTGGAGCTTATGTATTTAAAAAACGTCTATTTGCTTCTCTTACCGTAATAAAATAGTTTATATTTATCAAATTTATTGTATTTTAACTAATAAATGCATTTTTTGAATATTGATTTTTAAATACATTGTAATTACGTTTTATTAGTAAATTTCATTATTTGTTAACTAGTACGTCACGCCGGATGTTATTTATAGATAAACTTGATTCGGATAATTGCATATATTTTAATATTTTTTCAATATAATTTTTATATATGAATTATTTGAAAATGCGACTATTTACCGTCAAAATCGTAACTTCAAATTGTATTTTCTAATTTGCTGCTTAATTCCGTAATTAAAATGTAATTACATATTTATTATCAAATACATTATTTTTTAACTAGTAAGTGCATTTTTCAATATTGATTTTTTAAAATACAATTATTCATCATCAGAATGCGTACTGCTTAATTTTATTACATGAATGATAAGAATACCGCGGAAATGATTTTTTAGATCATTCCAGAAACTACATCGCAACAGGATGTTATTTAATTTATTAACAAAAATTCGTTTCAGATGTCCTAACTTTGTTTCTATGCAAATGTAATTACATATATATAAATTTTAAAATACATTACCTTTTAACCAGTAATTGCATTTTATAATATTGATTTTCTATACTGAAGTATTTTCAACCACAGTATAATCATATCTGTACGTTCCGTGACGTCAGCATAAACATGTTTATAGATATCACGCTTTCTAAATTTTATATGTAAACCACAGATTGGCAAAGTGGTAAAGAAACAGCTTTACCAAACCAACTTTCTTGAGTTCAAACTTCGTTGCAGGAGAACAACGTTTTTAGGCTTCATACTTCCACGGGATGTACACATTAACGTCTTCAGCAACAGAAAACAGCATAATTCGCTCTTCAGCAGCGGACCCACCAGAAGAAACCACCAAGTACCTTCTCAGCAACAACCAAGAACCGGTATAAACAAAGTCTGCATGTCCCTGACGCATGCATATTCGAACATCCCAATATGGCTTATTGGTTTGTGTCACTTCCTGGTCGGGAAGTAAATAGGCCTTACTACTTACGTTTTCATCTAGTGGGACTGTTAACTCGCAGAAGTATCGTTGGTTGACCACTGAAAATCCGGAGTTTGTAATAGAAAGTAAAAATCGATACAGTTGTAAAGTGAATGTATGGAGCAGTATCCACAACTTTTCGGTAATAGGACCATACTTTTTTCATGAAAATTTAAATTCGAAAAAATATTTGCAATTTCTGCATACAAAACTCAAATGTTTTAGACAATATGCCATTACTGCAAAGAAGTGTCCTATACTTTCAACAAGACGGAGCAAATGTCCATTCTAAATTGGATGTAAGAGCATGGTTAGATCAAACGTTTTACCAAAAGCGGATAGGTCGCTGTTCTCAAAATCATTTGTCGGCTAAGTCCTCAAAATCCTTTGCAGGCTAAGTCGGCCGATTCTACATTGGATGTAAGAACATGGTTAGATCAAACGTTTTACCAAAGGCGGATAGGTCGTTGTTCTCAGAATCCTTTGCCGGCTAAGTCGGTCGAACTTACGCCGTTAGATTTTTTTTATGGGGGTGTTAGAAATATATACATAGCTCAAAGAACTCCACAAATATTGAGAAACGTGTATAAAGAACTGCGCAGAAGAACAATGCTATGTATGGAACATAACGGGGCATATATAGAGTTTGATCAGGTTTACGTACTTCTACTTACTACTTGCTTTCTGTGTTTTATTGTGTTTGCAACGTTTCTTAGCGATATTTTATAGCTTTAATATTCTTCATCCTGATTTATCAAGTTATGGTTGTAACCATAGTAAAAACGCTTGGATGGAAGTACGAAAATCTTGAATAATATACACTGGCATTATTTTGTTATACAATTTTTATTCAAGCAAATCCAAAAAAATGTTGGCTTAGTTAAGTTTAAAATAGAAGAATGAATTATTTACATTGAATTGAAAATAATTTTAAATTTCTTACTTAAAGTTTTTGTTTTCAATAGATGATTGGATTAAGGTCAGAGGTCTGAAAATTAATATGTTTAGCTTTCCCAGTTCTGTGCGAGACAATAAAGGCAAATTATTGCAATGGGATTTTTGTTTAACATTTACTGTTTTATGTAATCCAAGCAAAGATTGATGTTTTTCAAACGTTCCATTTGTTGCAGACCCTTTGCCGGTCACTGTAGAAGCGCTAATCTCTTTCGTGACAGTGTAATCTCTCGGAGTAGAACGATATTTTGTGTTTCATTTAGACTGTATAGTCTCGTCAACCACAATCTGGATTCAACAAAAAATAAACGCGTTTTACTCTTGGCAACATATTATATTATTATGTCAGGTATATAAAGTAACGGATATATTTTAAATTATTATATATTTTCAACAAATCAACTTAATAACAAAAGTAAATGGAATCTAGCTGCTTCAATAATTGAATTTTAGTGTATCTATGGAAAACAAAAGAATTGTGGTGACAACTGTTGATACAAGCGTCCAACGAAAGTATCGAAATTTAGAAAATTGTTCTGAAAATGAAACTCGCGTAAACGGAAATTGTAACGATTTGAACATGGATCTGCAAACAAGAATACGTTTAGTGAAATGTCATGAATGCGGTAAAAATTTCGTACAAAAATGGATTTGAGAGCAGGGCCGTGCCAGATGAAGGCGTACCGTAATTTGTTTAGCAAGTTTGAAAGAACAGGGCCTGTGGCTGACCTTCCTAGATCAGGAAGACCAAGGATGAGTGATGTCCAAGTTGCAGAAGTTCTCCAGGAAAATCAAAACGTAGCCAATACTAGTCCGCTACGAATCAGCCGTGTGAATGCGATATCAAAACGATTGCAAATGCTATACACCACGGTTTGGAAAATTTTACGAAAAATCCTAAAAATGTATCCCTATAAGCTGCAACTGCTGTTTGAATTAAAGGAAGTAGGTTTGGCTCTTAGGTATGATTTTTCTTTACAAACACTGGCTCATATGGAAATTGAACCTGAATGGTTATCCCGTATTTTATGGACAGGTGAGGCTCTTAATGGTGCAGTGAATACTCAAAACTGTCGAGTATGGTAAACAGAAAATCCACATGAAATCGTTAGCAAGGTCTTAATCGCAAAGAAGTCACCGTTTGGTGCGGTTTCACAGCAAATTGCATCATTGGTCCATACTTTTTCGAGGAAATACAGAATGGGGAAGTCGTATACGTAACTATTACTGTTGAACGATACCTGCCATTGTATGGGATTCTGCAATTCCACAGTTACAAGTCGATCAAGAAGGAATTGAAAACGTGATTTTTATACAGGATGGAGCATTTCTGCATATTTACAGACCAGTTAAAGAATTGTTAACTGGGGTTTTTCAAGATCGTGGTATAAGCAGGCATTTTGCAAATTTATGTCCACCAAGGTCGACTGATGTTAACCCAGCAGATTACTCGCTATGGGTTTATTTAAAATATTTGGAGTTTAGAACACGTCCAATCATGCTGGAGGAATTAAAGAACACCATTAGGGAACAAATTCGTGCAATTCAACCAGAAATTTTTCATATTACTGTAACCAATTTGGAGGCATGGTTGGTAAAATTTTACAACAAAATGGATGTTATATCGAACAATTGCGGTAACCATAGTGTTTGACATCAGATATCCCATTATTTAAGCAGCTAGGTTCCATTTACTTTTTGTTATTAATTTATTTGTTAAAAATATATAATAACAGTAAATAAATTAATTACATAAACCGCGGTAGAGAAAACATTATTCGTTGCGTTTTCGTATTTCGCTTCGGGCTTTGCGTCTCGGGAAATAATACAGCGCGGCGTACAGGCTTCTTTTTTCTATGTTAGTATATAATGGCTATTATTAATCACCGTAATTCTAGTATATTAAACAAGTTTTTCGAATTAAAATTATTGCATACTTACACTATAGTGTACGTATGTACGGATGAAATGGAGGTCTTAGCACTTTATTTGAAGACAGAGTAACAATTAATTTTATAAATATTACACTTGAAGGATGTTTTAATTAATTACTACATATTTTATTTTTGTAATACTAGAATAATAATTAAGCTGTTCACACAATCAAAGTAATAACTTCTATACATATATACCTTCTTACAATGCAAATGGTTAATGCTGGTCTTGGATTAATATAATTTATTCTATTTTAACCTTGAAAACAATTTTTATACATAATAAAATTGAAGCACACAAAAAAATGAAACATTTAAATGTTACAATTCTTGTTCAACTGTAGTTAATGATAAAAGATCAAAATTAAGTAATTTACAAATCTGTTAACAGATACCACAGCAAAACAGCTAAATATATTATAACTTTGTATGAAATTTCCAAAATTAACCCAAACTTGATAAGGTCTTGAAAAACGAATACATGAGTACAATTATATCGATTTAACATTGGGTCTATGCGTGTAGTAGCCATTAGCAGGTAAAATTTGTTTTATTTTGTACCTATATATTTTGCAATATTTATGTGGGAAATAAGGAATTAAAGTTACATTAAGTCACATTGTTACCTTTTTTAATATAAATTACATTTAATTGATAGTAGATGCGGTACCTATATAATAAGAAAATGAGTACCTAACTTCCAACTAAAACCGTGATCATGAAGTTATTCATATTGTTCCATGTATTATGTTCACTAATTTTCGTACAATTACAAGAAGTAAGATATTTGTATGGATTTATTTATAGTTTACAATGTTGTTTCTATTGCAGCTAGAAGAACACCTGGTAAGTGATTGGGAGAACTTGCTCTCACCGTTTACTGATAAGTGCGTCAAGGAGTCAAACGTAAATCCTGAGATTCCTAAGATTATGTACCGGCAATTGCATCTTCCTGACGAAAGCGAATTTCACTGTTACATGAGATGTATTTTTGACAGTTTACATTTATTAACACAGAAGAAGGATGATGTCGACGTTCAGAAATTGACCGATGTTATACATATGGAACCTGAACTTGCAGAAAAGTGTGTTAATGAAGCCAAAGGTGAAATTGATATCTGCCTAAAAACGTATATCGTCACTAAATGTGTGTTAGGCGGAAAAGCCAATTAAACATATTATTCACTGTGTTCCTAGGTATAGAAGCAATTTAATATCTTTAAAAAATTTGTGGTGGGTATAAGTTAAATGAAAATTATCCGGGGGTGACACCACGATAAGTGTTTGGGTTATAATTGTATTTTCATTAAAAATTTTTTCAAATCCAAACGTTTCGTACGCGTGTTAGTTATAGTTGTCTGTAAATGATAACACTTTTACGGTATTATCTTTTACTGACGACGACACTTACCAAGTCAAAATTTGTCAAAAATAAATATAAACCTACACGGCTTCACTACAAAGAAAGCATTTTAATAACTTACCAAAAGGTTAGTTTCAATAGTTCATGAGCAAAAAATTGACAAGAATTGAATATGATTTAAAATGGTAAAGATTAAAGTGAAGGAAAACTGTTAAATTCTTTGAAACACTAATAATGGCTTATAAGGTGTTTAACAGTAAATACTATGGCATCTGAAATAAACAAATTTTACTCGTACGGAATACCTATGTAAGCGGGGTGGAACTATCGCTGCCTAAAATGGACCAAATATCATCCATCTATTATTCCTTTCCTTCAATTTATTCTCTATCTAAAGAAGTTGTTCCATATTCTAAAACAGAGTGTAATTATTCTAAAGAAAATTGTGAAATTTAATCTGTATTACAAAATATTCACCTTTGTTAAATATAATTCCATGTTTACTGATTTATTTTTAATTACCTTCTTAGATTTACTTTGAATTATTTTTACCTCATAATATAAAAGTATTGGGAGGTATTGTAATCGGTCAGCGAAATTTCGAGTGCAGCACTTTAGTTTCTGTGAATTATCGAAAAACAGAAAATAGATAGAAAGTAGAACCCAGCGTATTATTAAAGAAGATTAAATTTACCTTTAAAATGAGCTACTAAACTTGCTTTACCGTAAGTTGGGAAAAAGAGGTTCAAACATGAAAGTGTCAAAATGTATGTCTGTCTGTCCGTATGTGATCTAGCGCGATATCGTCCACAAAGATAATCCGATCGTCATGAAATTTGGTGCTCAGATTCCGATCCACAAGTAGACTGAATGATGAACTTTTGAGCCAAATCTGTCTAGTCCTCTATTATAGAGTGTATAAATACAAACCCCTGCTCGTAGCAAATCGGCACGTCTTTACGTAGGCAACTAAATTAGCCATCTTAGAATTGAATATGTACCAAGTTTTTAGTTTGTTCGCGAACTCCTCTGGTAGCGCAGTGGCAGCGGGTTTGGTTGTGTCCCGGCGTCTCGGGTTCAACACGCATAATGTACAAGGTTTTCTTTTATCTTATCTTATTAGACGTGTTAAGGCATTTCTGACCATTTGAAACGATTTTTGAAAAAAAAATTTGGCCCTTTGGTCAAAAATTTTCCAAAATTTTTTTCATTCTTACACGTTTTGATCCGTTTCTGACCTTTTGAGACGATTTTTGGGAAAAGCTTTTGTGGCCGTTCTGTGAAAATTTTTCTAATCTTTTTTTGTATTTTTAATCGTTTTTAGCTATTTCTGACCATTTCAGATGATTGCATGGAAAAATAAATTTTTTTGCGGTTTGGTCAAAAATGTTTGCAATTTTTTTTTGCATTTTTACACGTTATGAGCAATTTTAAAATGTCAGAGTTCTACTTAGTTTTTTTTTATTACTAAGTAGAATTTATGTATCTTAGGAATTAGATAAACAACTGTTGTTTTCGCAACAACGAAAGTTAACTGTGGAATAAATGTAAAAATGATAACCGCATCAATAGAAACATATGGGTAACTAGTGGATTTATATTATAACTAAATAAATGTATACTGGGTGATTATGATTATTTACTTTCTTGGATCAACTTTTTCGATCGTGATCATTTTTGTTTGTAGGTCAAGCTTTATATTTATTATTTAAATAATAACTTAAATTTAAGCCAATGTGTCTTGGTCGAAGTATTATGATTTTTTTAATAAAACTATCAATTTAATGATATGAAACAACTGTACAAAATTTTTAGTAGCAAAAGCTAATTTTTGAGAAAAATTGTGATTAATATTAGTATTTACTATGTTTTTGTTATGAACGAATAAGTTCAAAGGTAAATATAAAATTAAAAATTATAATAATTTTTAATTAATATTCGTATTTGGTAATATTTTTTTATTCACAAATTTAACAACTCCAATCTTTTAAACCTACTTAATTAAAGTTAAATGATTACAATAACTGTTCAAATAGGTTTCCGTTACTAACAACTGCTCTTCATTTTGAAAACTCCACTCTTGGCTTTTCAGGTAAACCTACAGAAAAAAATTCAACGGACTTAAATCGCGTGATCGGACTGGCCAAGCTACTGCACTGTAAGTTCTGTAAAATCTATTTTCCTGTAAACCGCAAGGACAAGCTGGTCCTGTACATTTCTTTAGGGCACCATTTTGTTGAAACTAACAGTTGATAACAAGTGCTAAAGGTAATTCATCCAAGGCATTTTCCAAATGAGTCCTTAGCAAGTTCAGATATCGTTCGTCATTCAAATTGTGGTAAATAAAAGGTCCTATTATTCTTCGTCCCAAAATACCCATGTTTATGTTAAACCCAAATCTATGTTGATGTCTTGATTCTTTTTTAAATAATAATTTTGTTCTGCCGAATAATGTGTGTTACGTCGGTTGAAAATTCCATTGTTGGTTATCATGCGTTCATGAGACCAAATTATTTTAAAAGGAAAGTTGAGATCTTCGTCACATTTTCTAGTATACCATTCGCAAAAACCTGCTCGTCACTCCTGATCAGCTGGTCTAAGACCCTGACAAACTTCAAATTTATATGGATGAAACGTATTCTTATTTAAAATGAATTGTGCTGTAGAATTAGCTATACCAGTACGATGTTCAATTCATCTTGTCGATATTTCAGGGTTTTCAATAACGGTTTGTAAAACGGTACTAGATTTTTCGTCATAAGATTGCTTTCGACAAGATAGGACATGTCTTGTAAATGAACCAAATTCTTTTAAATTAGATCCCAAACGTCTAAAAATGGATTTAGCAGGTTGCCTTCGTTTAGGATATTTACCCAAATACACCAGTTCAGTAACTACACAATTTCTGTGGGACACGATGTAGCATGTGATCATGTCGAACTTTTCTTCGTTTGTAAAATTTCATTTTTCCATAGATACACCTATTGATTAATTATAATCATAAATTAACTAAACAAACCAAAAAAACAACCCACGAAGTAATGGTAATAAAAATAATTTAAAATACGTACAATTGAAATAACAACAACGATCTCAACGCTCTAAACTAAGTTAAACAGTTTTCAACAAAATGTTAAACAGGTGTTATTTAATCAAAGCCTTCTAATATTAATTTTATCATATGAAAAATGTAAAAATGAAAATCCAAATTTTTCAGCTTCAAAACCATAATGTGTAATACATGGTTAAATTCGTAATAAATAATACTATTGAATACAGGGTGTTTTGTTGGTTGCGGCGATATAAAGAAATGAAGTTGATGATGGTTTCTCGGAGACGAAACGTCAAATGAAATATTTGAGAACGCCATCTAATAGAATTCAAAAAGTGACAATCAAGAAGTACCTTTGGTTTTTAAAAATCTTTTAAAATAAATGAAGGAATTACGAAACAAGAAAAACCTAAAAATCGCATCTGGCTTTAAATCTCGGAAACAATAAACAATAAAGAACTTTATTTTAACCACAATATTATAATCTACTTTGAGAATATTGGTAAATAAAACATTGGTTGTATAAAAAAGTACAATTTAATTGGAAAACAAAACAAATGAAAAACAATAATTACATTTACTTCACTAATGTTGAAAGTGACCACCATTTACTTCAATACATTTTTTAAACTTTTTTCTAAATGTTGTCCTATCTTAAAAAAGACGGCGTTGTCATATTTTAAAGTATTTGCGGCTTCATGATTTTTTCTATGAGTTCATCACGATTATGCATTTCATGTATTCCCGTAGAAATCCAACGGATTTAATTTCGAAGTACGGGGTGACCAAGGGAATTCGCTGCCCCGATGTGGAAAATTGTTATTTAAATGCTCCTGAACTCTAAGTGGATAACGTGACGGCGCACCGTCGTGCATAAACCACTATCCTGCCTTACAATTAGAGGAATTTCTTCAAGTAAACCGCCCAAATGAGAACCGATTTCACCTAAATTTGAGTACAATCTTTGAAATTTTTTACGACTGGGCACAATTCGATTTGGATATAACTGTAAATATCGTCTACCTGCTGCACATGAATTATAATTTACTTGTGCATAAACACAAATCAATATTTGTAAACTTGTAACAACCCATTTTGAGTTGCATTAAAATATACCGTAATTTAGGTTCTTTATTCATTTAGTTGTAAATATACGAAAATTTTATTTATTAATGATTTGTAAGTATGAGGTAGGCAATTTAATTTGCATTTTGGTGTAACTTAAGTGCATATCTTCTTAAAGGTTTATACTTCCCCCTCTATAAAATTTTTTTTCTGGTCAATATGTTCGCGCAACGCGTCATCGTTGGCTTAATTTTTTGCGCAAATCTTTTCACGCACGGCTACATCGTCTGATATTCTAGGCATCCATTTTTTTTCTTACTTCTTGTGGTACGCCGTTAGATGGAGGAAGCTTTTTTTTGGGTTTCCCCCTAAATGTTGTGTGCCATTGATTTGATGGCACTTTCTTTTCTTCACCCTTACACTTTGAATTTTACCGCTTTTGATTGCACAATTAATTTTACTGTTACGTACGCTTTAATTTTATGATGGCGTTTTGTTTTTAATGCAGATCTGAATGTGGATTCCATTACTGGTTTTGAACCTTCAAAAGAATGCAATAAATATTGGTTTATTCAATTTCAAGAAGACAAGTTTATAAGAAATATATATTGCGCAACATTGACATAAGGATTACATCACCTTGGTTTGCATTTCCGAATTTATTTTTTATAATACCAGGGGTTCCCAAGAAGATTTATTATATTTTGTACAGGAATTTATATTTATAACAATTAATTAGTAATTGAAGGCTATAACTAGTTTTTAGGATATATTTTATTTAACCCTATCATTTAACTGTTAATAAAGATAGTTTGTATATTTTTTTATTTTTTTACATTTTGGTAGAATTTTTATTGTAAACAACCTCGGTTTAGTTATTCCGAGCATAATTATAAAATAACCTGGCGTCCGAGATCATTTTTATTAGAGTTACATTGCAATTTTATTATTTATGTTAAGCGAGTAAATTTGTGGTAATTAAGCAAATCAACAGATTGAACCACCCTACTTTAAACTACCGACTGAGTCAAACGCATTATTTGTGGTGAACGGGTTGTATCTCGAGTTAGTTTAACGATCTGTTTTAGAGAACATTTTTGCACTTATTTCTTTATTAATTTATTAAAACACTTTTTATACCTTATACCATCACCACTAACTTTATAAACTCATTGCCTCTAGGCATTTTTGATAAAAGCGATTGTGTCAATTCAGTATTTAAAAACACAATAATTACATGTCTCTATATTCAACTAATAAATAATTGACAGTTCCTTTAATAGTCACAGGACACTTTCAAATATTACTGTTTTTGGGGTGCCATGCAGTGATATGCACTGCAATATTAAAATGGCAATATCTCGAAAACGTCTTAAAATATGGCAGTCGAACAAGTATACCTTTTTTATTTTAAAATAATGAAATTTTTATTATTAGCATTAAAATGTATATAAATGCAGGGACTAAAAAAACGTGAATTTATGCCATTCGAACTGTGTAACCACCGCCCTCTAGGAGTATCATAAAAAATTATGACAGATTCGTGTTTATCACCCTTAAATAGTATATTAAAGCATAAGTGGATAAAAAGGTCTTTAAACAAGCGCAATTTTTCGAGCACGACGGCGCAGCCGGAGAGCTCGAAATAGAGCAAGTGCTTTAAAGACCAGTTACCCACGAATACTTTACGGTATTTTTTTTTTATTGGTGCACCTTGAAGTCATAACTACTAGTATTATTACTACAAAAAGTGGAAATAAGAACTAATAATGTAAAATATGTAAATAAAGTGTGTCCGAGATTCAGCATGCATGTATTGCTATATTCGTTAATATTGAAGAATGTCGGTTAAATGGGGAAAGTTTTAGAGAATTTTATGGCTATCATAATGGTAAAGTCAGATTTGAAGTAACTTTTTTTGTTTTTGAAATAATTGAAGAAAACAAAAATTGTGAGTTTTCTACTACCCCCTGTAGCTCTTTTATTTGAAGTCTGACAACATTTTGATTTGTACATTATTATGACACTTTTAAAAGACAATTTTAAAAAAAGTACCAAAATTTATCTACAGTCATTTGTTTTTGAAATACATATACTAACTATTGTTTTTCATATGGACGCCATCTTGGATTTTTACATTATCGAATAGTATTTTTTATCACCTTTTCAGCGATGTATCACATGATACGAGAATTTACTTTGATATTTTAACCAACTGAAACGTTAAAAATTGATGGAGAATTCAAAAATTGTGCAGACATTAAACAAAAAAATTACATAAACTATGATAGAGAAAATATTTTTGTTGAGTTTTCGTATTGAGCTCCGGGCTTTGCGTCTCTAGAAATAATATTGGTCGGCTTACAGAATTCACTTTGTTAGCTTAGTATATAATTACTATTATTAATTACCGCAATACTAGTACATTAAACAAGTTTTCCGGTTTAAGTTTATTGCATACTTACACTATAAGTGTAATAATGTGGCAATTAATTATTATATATTTTATTTTTGTAATACTAGAATAATAATTAAGCTGTTCACACAATCAAAGTAATAACTTGTATACTTATATCTTCTCATAACGCAAATGTATAAAATAGGTCTTGGCTTAATACAATTTAATCTAGTTTAACCTCGAAAACAAGTTATATACATAATAAAAAAAGGCACACAAAAAAATGAAACATTTCAATGTTGAAATAAAGACTGAAGTTAAAGATAAAACATCAAAACTAAGTAATTGTTACTGGTTAAATTTAAAATTATGTACGAATTTGTATACAATAAGTAAATGTTAAAAATAAACAAACGTTCAGTTCCGGAATTTACAAATACCACAACAAAAATGCTAAATTTATTATAATTTTACATGTAACGTTTGGAATATAATAATACTAAACATTATTTTGTCCTTCCGTTTTCCAGAATTAACCCAAACTTTGTAAGGTCTTGAAATACAATTGTATCACCTTAACATTGAGTCTACGTAACCATTAGCAGGAAAAATTTGTTTTATTTTCTATATATACTTATATATTTCAATATGCTAAGTAAACAACACCAAGTTAATTACTTACATAGACCAATAAAAATACTGTTTCTTACGTTGTACGATATTTATGTGGGAAATAAGAAATTATAGTGATATTGTTATCTTTTTTAATATACATGAGATTTAATTGGTAGTACATGCGGTACCTATATAATATGAAAATGAATACCTAACTGCGAACAAAAACCGTGATCATGAAGTTATTCATATTGTTCCAAGTATTATGTTCACTAATTTTCGTACAATTACAAGAAGTAAGATATTTGTACGAATTTATTTATAGTTTACAATGTTGTTTCTATTGCAGCTAGAAGAACACCTGGTAAGTGATTGGGAGAACTTGCTCTCACCATTTACTGATAAGTGCGTCAAGGAGTCAAACGTAAATCCTGAGATTCCTAAGATTATGTACCGGCAATTGCATCTTCCTGACGAAAGCGAATTTCACTGTTACATGAGATGTATTTTTGACAGTTTACATTTATTAACACAGAAGAAGGATGATGTCGACGTTCAGAAATTAACCGACGTTATACATATGGAACCTGAACTTGCAGAAGAGTGTGTTAATGAAGCCAACGGTGAAATTGATATCTGCCTAAAAACGTATATCGTCACTAAATGTGTGTTAGGCGGAAAAGCCAGTTAAACATATTATTCACTGTGCTCCTAGATATAGAAACAATTTAATATCTTTAAAAAAAAATACTGGTGGGTATAAATTAAATGAAAATTATACGAGGGGGTAAGAAATAATGGATGATTAATTTTTAGTACCACTAGTTACACTATGATAAGTGTCTGTTTTGGTGAGTTTCTACTTCTCAATTTAATATAACAGAACATAAAAATAAAAAACACCAAAATTTATGTTATAATTATGTATTTTCGTTTAAATTTTTTTCAAATTTAAACGTTTCGTAAGCGTGTTTCGTTACTCTTTTACGGTATTACCTTTTACTGACGACGACACTTATCATATCTAAATTTGTCAAAAATAAAAATAAACATACACGGCTCCACTACAAAGAAAGTATTTTAATATTGTACCAAAAGGTTAGTTCCAATAATTCATGAGCAAAAAAATGAAAAGAATTGAATATGGTTTAAAACGGTACAAGATTAAAGTGCAGCAAAACCGTTAAATTCTTTCAAACACTAATAATGGCTTATAAGGTGTTTAACAGTAAATGCTATGGTATCTGAAATAAACAAATTTTACTCGTACGTAAGCGGGGCGGAACTATCGCTACCTAAAATCGACCAAATATCCATTTATTATTCCTTTCCCTCAATTTATTCTCGATATAAAGAAGTTATTCCAGATTTTAGAACACAGTGTATTTATTAAAAACATAATTGCGAAATTTAATCTGTATTACAAAACTTTTACCTTTGTTGAATACAATTATAAAGATTTGTCTACTAATTTTTTTTAATTACATTCTTAGATTTACTTAGTACTATTTTTTCTTCAATAATTATGATCTTAACAAGCTAAGTTCAGCCTAACGTGCTAAGGTAGTCAGAAACCCTAAGGAGGACGGATAGGAAGATATCGAATTACCAAAAGGTGCCTATAGACGGCCAGCTTATTCATACCATGAGTGAGGGGAAACCAGCAACTAGAAAGATCATTCCGGAGTTCAGAACCAATGTAGACGAATGTGGATGGTACCCATGTTTTAGAAGTGTACTGCACATTGATGTGTGAATGAGCAAATCGAGTATCCGTAGCAAAGGTGGACCGGGATGGTATAAAAGTATGTAATTCAGCAGCACAGTAACCATTGCAATACCGATAGAGCAAAGAAAGAATAATGTAAACTACATCTGTTCTGAAGAGTGCCACGTGTTTAACCTCCGCATGGTACAATACGGGAGAAATGAGTGAGTTCGGCTAAACCTCAATCAAACGGTCCCAAGACCGCAGAGCACTCGAATTGCTTGGGTGTTTTGAAGGTATTGATAAGGTAGGTTAAATTTAGAATTTGGTTAGTGAGAAAAAAACCGAAATAGGCGCCTTGGAAGAGGCAGAGAGCCTGTAAAGCTTGAAACAGGGTGTAATATGAATAGTAATTAAGTGACAAATCCCTCAACAAACGTAAATTCATTTCTCTCCTTAAATTCTCAACTAAGGTGGCAATAAGCCAAACGTTATTGTGAAGTTATATAAATATATGAATGAAAATAAAATAAGTTATACACAGTACATAGATTATCCCCAAAATCAAAACAAATATAAGTTAAAATGAACTTGACGAGGGCAAATCGTGAGCTTGTATTTACGCCCACAGTAATTTATAATTTATCATTATAATACCAAAACAATAATACCCCTTCCGGCTAACGCAAGATCTTACGTACCTTAGCCTGAAAAGGCCAATTTAATAAACCTATTAAATCAGTTATTTACTAGAAAGAAAAATTAATTAAATAATTCAGCTTGCCTTTCGTTTAACAAACTGAATACAAACCCCTTTTTGATTCAAATACTTAAATACAATTATAACAGCTTGTTCAGTCCACTGAATGTATCTCGAATAAAAAGAATATTAGTAATTAAGCAATTCAAATTAGAAAAAGAAATTGGTCCGATCAGCCTTATCCATAAAGCAATCGTGTATATTATATATGTGAGTTACCGAATAGCATTTAAACTAGCACGAACCTTTGAGCTGCATAAAAAAAATTACATCAGGTATAAACATAAGATTTGCAGCACAGATACTACGCACCACCACATAACCAGGAGCACAAAGTTAATTATCACCAAATTGGAGGTTATACATGAGCTCCTTACGGGCGTGACATTTAAAACTAATTTTAACAAAGTTATTCAAAATGTTGATTGTTCAGTGTGCGTAAAATCTTAAATAATGGTTTAATTAATGTATAGCAGTTCTACATGAGAGAAATTGCGGTGAAAATTAGCTGAAGACAGGTATCAAACTATCACCGAACCTATACTACAGGTATTATGTTTAACCAATACTCGTTCACAGAATTAATATAAATGCAATTAATTTAGTTGTAGGCAATCATAACTTGCTGAAGGCAATTTAGGTACGAGTTGCATCCTTGGTTAAAGGTTTGTCAAATACTTACTAGCAGAATTAAGGTAAATGTACCTAATTTTGTTATAGGCGATATAATCTGCTGAATGCAATCTATACGTGCGATAAAGGAAAGAGCTAATCTGTGTTTACAAAGACTTATATGTTATTCAAGGTAGCCAGGATTTCATCAGCTTCAATACAAATGTAACTTCAACGATCACGCAATACCCAGTACATGAACCACAGCTGACTAGCGTACACCAACAGCACAATCCAAATAATAAGCCAAAGAAATATAGAACGGATAATCTTGTTACATCAATAAAGGCAACACCACACGTAAGCATGAACTTGATGTAAATATGGAAACTTAATTGTATGTTAACGTAATGGTATGGAACCGTAATTGCTAAATCTAATATAACGAGGTTCACAAGATCTGAAACGGCTTACCTAAATGTGTGAACTGAATGAATTATTTCTGTTATATCCGCCTATAATAGCGATATATCACTTCTATACAACAAAGCGATACTATATTATAAAAACTTTCCAAAAAAAAAAAAAAATGATGCTTAACATTTACGAAATAGAAGCAGGAAAATTTTCTAGAAATTTCCACACAATCCACAGCAATGGCTGTTTTAAAAAGCCAATGCCTCGAGAAACAATTTTACAACTTGAAAAATATTCTTATCAAATACCTATTTAGTCGGAATAAATCGTTATTTATACAGTGTATTTATCTAGAAATTGCAAAATAACAGATCCCTTTTTCGAGTTAAGTATACCAATCACCAGAAATACGTACATCTCAGAGATGGCGCTATAGGTATTAATTGAAATTAATTTTTAATACGTTAAGCTAAACTAGCGGAACTAAAAACAAGAAAACTTTTGAAATACAAAGGTGAATATGAGAGAGAAATAATTTTCGTATAATGTAGAAACGTCCAGGTGAATAAACAAAAATCATGTGTGAAGTAGAAATTAGCTACAGTATAGGAATAACGTTGCATATCATTTAATCCATCATAATCATTAGTAAATGCCGTAAACACAGAAATTTTAAGTCATTATAGTAAAAAAAATAGATCGTAGAAAATTTAAAGCCCATTACTAGATGTACAAGTTATAGATACTTATTTAAGGTAGCTTTTGGAAACAGTAACCAGATAAAGTGCTACAATCGATCCTATATCGAGTTTTGCAGATTACAAGGCACTGAACGTCAGAAGTTAAGGACGGGTCATTTTTTTTTAATGATTGTGGACCTGAACAGGCTGAATTTGGCCTATCGTGCTAAAGCACTCAGGAACACTTAGGAGGATGGATAGAGGAATAATGAATTGCCAATAGATGCCTATGAACAGCTACCTTAAATTTTCTCATATCATAAGTGAGAGGAAAGCAAGAACTAGGGAGATCATTCCAGAGTTTAGAATATAGCAGAACTAGTTGTCTGTAGATAAAGTACTGCTTAGGTCTGGCTATTTTACTAGTAGTTGATTTAGTAGCTGACAGAAGATGGTCAACCTGTGATCGATTTGAACATTCAATCATTCCCAACATGGTAATAGTGTGAAAAGATTTCAGCGATTTTATTTACAACAGGAAATGATAGACCTTTTTTGGAAGAAAACGTCATTAGGTAGTAAAGTACTGCTTAGGTCTCAACCAAAGGCTATTTTACTAGGAAGTGCTTTTGTAGCCGACAGTAGATGATAAAGCTACGATAGAATAGAGGGAACAGACATGCGTAACGTAGTAATAAAGTCTCAAAACTTTTTGTGCTATTCATATTTACAATAGGAAATGGTCGACCTTTTTTGGCAGCCACAAGTCTATAATATTACTTTTCCATTCCTTAATTATGAATTCTAGCTTATTTTCAAAAGCGTTAGTTAAAATTAACTAACTAAATTTGGATAATTTTATGTTAGGTGCTCGAATATTCGAGAAGATAGGTCTCAATGGTACATTTATTTTATGTATTTTAGGTAAACCACAATACTTGGGCCAACACCATTAAGAAACTTGCAACGCTCAATAACAGGCTAACTTTTCTTTTAAGATGTAGACGTTAGCACATAGTTCCAAGACACATCTCACAAAATATTAAATCATTAATGAACTATCTCGACCAAGTATCACGTACATAACGTAAAAATAGAAGCTTTTAACAATAGGTTAATACATACATTAGAAATCTAAATTTCAGACAATTAAATAAACAAGTAGAAGGGGGTGCGTTGGGGATCAGTGTGGTGGTGGCTGAGTGAGGGTCTGAGTGGGGCGAATAGTGAGGGTGAGGGTGTGGTAGGCTTCCTTTTGGGGACTTTTTTCAACCCCTAGATGGAATTTTAAATCCCCTAAAGACTTTATTACTCTAAGTGCATTAAGGGTCTTTGAGGGTGGGGTCGGCTTCTTTTCGGGGACAATTTCCAACCTTTGACTACATTTTCACCCCTAATTAGTGACATTTTGGCTGTATTAATAGCATTTTCGGCGGTCCAACCCTGGTGGATAGGACAATGCGCACGCATATAGTGTTCTGGTTGGTGGGCCTGGGGTAGGCCACGCGTTTCTGATTGGTCCAAGGACTCAGCTCTATGATTCCTAATTGGTTGCGGAGCGTCGCTTTTTGCCCCATTTGTCGGTCATTCTTGTTTTGTCGGACATTTTGTCGTCCATGTAGGGTAATAGTAGTAGGTAAGATTGGAGACTTTTGAAACACACCACATTTCCAAGGTCCCACATTTCCAAGGTTGCCACAAAACCAAGGTTCCCCACCGTACCAAGGTCAAAAAAGCGCAATGTGTGACCTAATTACATATCATTACCACAAAACCAAGGTCACAGACCTCGCTTTCCTGTTCCACAATTACAAGGCTATCCGTGTTACCTAATTACATATCATTACCACAAAACCAAGGTCACAAACCCCGCTTTCCTGTTCCACAATTACAAGGCCATCCGTGAGACCTATCATCACCACAAACCACGCTTTCCTGTTCCAGAATTACAATAACATCCGTGTGACCTGGTTGCCACTCTTACCCACTTGTATTTTTTACCCACCCACAAAATAAAAGAAAACGATATGTTAATATATTTAATTAATGTAGAAACATGTACAAATGTATTACTCAGATATATGATTTTCTTTAGGAATAAAACATTTTGATTTAGTACAAGTGCAGGTCCTCTCCACTTCCGTTTCAGTACATCTGCGCGGACGTGGTGCGAGGAGCTGAGCATACGTGCAATGTGGTGCCCATCGTAGATGTTTCTGTAACGGATTGACATCTGCCTGCCATCGGTTTATTCTAACCCCACACATGAAACATTCAACCGTATCGTCTGAAGATGTGGAAATGAATCCTGCTGCAGCAAGCGATGAGGGTGAGTGAACTCCAGACCATGTTCGATACGTTAGTAATCGTTTATCGAAACAGTTGTAATACTGAGGATAATAAAAGTTTGGGTCACACATGTTAACATCAGCGAAAACAGTATGATACTGACAGGAAATAATTTATTCTATACAATATACACAATATATACAACACATATATACAATATGTTCAATATGTACAATATATACAATAGATACAGTAAAAAAAAGACTACTCGTCTACGTAGCACACCTCATCACACAGGATACATGAGTCATCATCGTACACATCGTATAACTGTGTGAGAGGCGCCCTACACGACGAGCACCAATAATATTCGTGCGACAGGTGGTATCGCGCAGTCCAGCGCTCCATATGCATATGATGGTCCACTACGCGGTAATCTCCTGGTTTCATTCGGGCGAAACAGCAATGACACAAATTCATGTAGTCCACCAGATGGTAGCGAACATATATTGAAACAATGTGGGCGTATGCTGTTACACCGCTTGCCGAAAAGTGCTCGCGTATTACCTTGCTCAATTCGGTATACCACGCTGAATTCCACTGAACCAGTTCATAATTATTTCGTAGCACTTTGGTTATGGAAGCCGGTAGTATTCCTTCCTTTTCAAAATTTACCCAGTTCGAAATTAATTGACATGTCCGTCGCGTACTAATTTGAAATAGGGTTTGTGGTTGGTACACTGTAGGAGTCTTCCAATCGTCTTGCACTGGAGTAACTGACATAGTGAAGATCGGTAACTATGGTATATGTAAAAACCCCTCCCTTTAAGTATACGAATAATACTGAGTGGGTGTATGTAACCTTGTGTAGTGAACTTGTTGTGGCAAAGTGGAACGGGGAATAACCTTGGAAATAAGTATGCCTAGGAATCCTTGAAGTAGTGGTGAATACAAGGTTGGAAAAAAAAACAAAATGAGTAACAGCCTTGAACGAAAAGAAAACCTTGAAAAGGTGTAACCGACAAGACCGCTAAAGCAATGTGTGGTATAATCGTGAAGGTCACGTAAGTAGCCTTGAGGAGGGTACATAGTGGGGAGAGTGTCATATATAAAAGAGAGGGAATGTATGTAAAGCCAGTATCGTATATAATGGATAACATCGTACGTCAAGCCATAAAAAGTTCAAGTAAATATTGCGATATTTTGCTTAATAATGTGCATTATTTCTTAAATAAAAGTAAAACAAAGTTTGTTAGTGTCGGTCTATCACCCAAATTTGGATTTGAGCCAGTCGTAAAACTCGGTGGATCGAAGAGTGGTGGAGTGGTGTTTGACAAGCAGGAATGCGTATACTTATGGATAATCAAGGGGTAATTACTAATTATTTCTACAGTCCTGAAGGAACATGGCTACCTACCAAACTGGGATCGAAGACTGTCTCGTACGAAAATATTAACAAGAAAAAAATTATACGCCTCTGTGATAGTGAAGAAGTTGATGTCTATTTAGGATGGGAGTCCATAGAACAGTTATGGAAGCTTTTGAAGATAATATATTACCGATTGGAGTTGGCAGATACTGTGAACTTTCCAGAGTTTTATAAAAACCTAATACAGTCGGCAGCGGCAATTCCTGAATGTAACATTCACCAAGTTATAGGTCCATTGCATAATGTATTTGAGGTCAACATAGCCTGCCTTCTGGAAATGGAAGAATTTTCCAAGGAGAAACTATATATGGATATGGATCTTGCCAAACCTATAACTGAAAGGGGGGGTAACGCGCTTGTAGTCAATAGTGGATAGTATTAGATGTTAGTCAATATGTGGATGTGTTATAGTGCGGAGTCGTGGCCTAAAGCTGTAGATTGTTTTAGTGCAACCCAAAGACTAATATGCCAGTTACAATCATTAGAATTCGATGCTGATCATGAAAAAGTGTATGGAATGGGTAGATTTAGTGATGACTATTTAAATAATCTAGTTAATAGGTATGGGGGAGGAATACGCCTTTGTGAAAAATACTTAACATCGCATGTAGGTTATATAGAGTGTATTTGTTGTATAAAGCGATTAATAGAAGACCTTAAAGAAATATCATTGGAGCAATTTATACACGAAATAGAAAGATATTTACCGAATTTTGAGCCATCAGATGACGACTCACCCAGTGAAGAAGGTATGCATTAATGAGTCCAAAAACGTAGTTCACTACATAGTAGTATGGGAGTTGGCGCACAGGCATGCGCGAAAAGGAGAATGGGAACAAATAGCTAGAGATTCTGCACGATTTAAAAAAAGAATAGATGACTGTGGTAATATAATTTCACCAATTCTCGAAAAACAGCATCGTGAATGTGTGTTTGACAGACGCTTTAGTAGTATGTAGTGATATATATGTATAGGATAGTATTAATAAAAAAAGTAAAAAAAGATCTGTTTATTGCATATTAATATTACAGCATATATAATTAAGGTTAATTAGCGTATTACACAATGTCTTTGGTAGAAATCCAGGAATTGTGAGAAGTATCAAAACCCAACCACTTAACGAGAGCTTTATTCCCTTGACATCGGATGACACGTTCAACTAGATGAATGTCTGGGTGTTTAACACTTTGTAGTTCGGATTCATAGAACCGACCTTGAATCTCTTCATCTCGACTATCACGTAATGTGTAGGTGAGTGGGCTTGAACGTTTAACTGTTGATATTCGAAAGACTTCGTAACTCCAATTAGGTGTGTACTCCTTAGAGAATATGCTTCTATGTTTGCTAATGCGTACATGTTCCCCCACTTTAAATTTAGGTGTTTTACGGTCAAGAATTTTTTGACATTTTAAATGTTTTGAAATAGATGCACTATTTTTTTCCGATACATCTACCGGTTTGCATCCAGTTGTTCTATGCTTTCTTGAATTATACTCGGCGACAATGTGCGGTAATATTGATAGCCACTTATAGGATCCTTGCATGCTGAAGGTTTTCCACATTATTGCTTTAAGGGTGCGATTTACACGTTCCACTATACTACTTTTCAAGGTGGAATAACTACTGTAATGATTGATATTAAATTTTTTCATTACTTTTTTGAATTCAGCATTATAGAACTCGGTTCCCATATCAGTTTGTATATGTGTAGGTGTCCTTTTCAAACCAGACAAAAGTTTATCCATTACATCCGCGACCAGTTTACCATTCTTGCGTTTGATGGGAAAAGCCCAGACATATTTAGAGAATGCATGTATTATTACTAAAATGTACCGAAATCCTTTATTCATCCGAGCATATGGTATCATTTCCACTAAATTAGCTTGAAATAGATCATTTAAACCTTTTAGTACAACACAACGCCGCGGAAAATTTCTTCTTGCAGGTTTGTGCAGTTCTTCGACAACATCGGCTTTACTCATTTTTTTGTGCTTTGGATTTTACTACGAACTCTACGTTGAATATCGTTGCAGTTGAAAACTTTACAAACGTCGGCATGGTTACACGAATTACATCGTTCCTCTTAAGAGGTTGACCAATTACATCCTTTGCCAGCTCAAATGTTGTACCATCTATGTTAAGCTCAAGAGTTGGATGACTGATAGGTATATTGATCACTTACGCCGGTAGATAGACTAATTGTCTTCTTTGTGGCGATTCCAGAAAATGATATGAAAGTTTCATAAGACAGATCGCTATGATGAACAATGTGTTTCCCAAATTTATCCACTGTCATTTGATGACGAAGATGGCCTCCAAATTTATCTATTGGCATCACTGGTGGACATATAGTACTATCTTTAGTGACAGTCGTAGTAACAATGGAAGGAAATGACTATAATGGTAGGTTTATAACAAGTTCTGTTACTTTATTACTTTTGCGTTACGTAGTTCATCAATTATATATATTATTTCGTTGTTATTGCTAGTATTTCCTGCCGACATTGATCCTAATAATTCCCTTAACCAACCGACTAACTTATTCAGATTATTCCACGGTACGAACTCAATAGGTTTATTATTGTATCGCAATAGCTGCAGTCCACCACCTCTTTTGGATATAGAAGTTGTTCGAGATCTGGTGGCTGGAGGTGCAATAGACGATGTGGCAGAACGTTTTCTAGGCTGAAGTAATGGTTTAATGATTTCAAGGTACTTCTTACTATTAGTTCCTCGGATTTGATCATCAGGGTTATAATTACGTCGGGCAGCATGCGTACGACGCAAAATGTCATTGTAGTGCTGTAGATCCCTCTTTTTGTATCCCGTACGAATTTCTTTAAAAAGTAGTTCATATAATCCCGGTGTTCCCTCATAATCTAGGGATGATCCATCGGGAAGAGCGATTCGCAAATTTTCTCCAACAGAATCTAGTTCAGCATCGCCTATAAAAAATTTCTCTTCTTCAGGAATAAAATGCACACCGTACGTTAAGTCATATTCATCTTCGGTATCTCTAAAGATACCTTCGACGTAGTATTTCGCTAATCCTTGGTATTGATTAAGATACTCTTCAAAGGCGGATTGAGATCCAGCAGCTAGTAGTTCTGATTTCAATTGTTGTAAAGTAGGAATTTCCACCTCGTCGTCATGTGTGACATCAGCAATTACAGATTCTTGTAGAGGTATGGGAATGGTGTCAGGAACAATAGTACGCGGCTCCTTACGTATTCTAGAGGATTTCGGTGTATAATGTAAAAATACTTCATTTTCACGTGCAATGGACTCCTTTTTTCCGACTTCTGGCGTAAGGGGTTCAGCTTTGATGAGAGAACCATCATTTTTAGTAATTAATTGTTTTAATGGTTGTGTAATAGGTTTAAAGTGTGCCTCCATTGCACATTCTGCAAGTGCAGTATCTTCTTTCAAACTAGCATATTTCTGTTGCACACTCTTGCGAGCACGCAGAATGTCTTGTACTAAGCGCTCCTCCATTACGACTGTACTTTGACAGTCCTAGTAGATTATTTATACTGCAATGAAACAGTCAAATCTCTTACGGTAACGACCGTTATTAACATCGCTTTCTTTATCAATCACAAGAAATCCGAATTTATCACGCCAGCAACAGCAACACAAGTCTTTAAATTTATCAAATGACATATCAACATTAACGTGATCATCATACACATGCTTGAGATTAGTGTGATGTTGTTGAAAAAGAACAAGTAAATTCGCATTATCACGTATAAGCTGTTTTGGAATTGAAGAATACGTTTGACACAGATAGAAAAAATCATTATTTCGATGTCTGCCAAAACAAAGATGATCTCTAATTTCATTTTGTTTATGACATGCTACATCATCAAAAACCATTATTGAATTTTTACGGGACTCACTAGGAGGTATAACATCACTATTATCACTGTATTCGAAATACCTAATTTCCTTTATGGGTGCCAGTAACTCCCGCAGGTACTGGTAATTATGTTGGTATAGAGATTTGCAATATATATAGACATTTTCAAAACGTAAGCCATTTGGATGTTCTAATAAGCTAATCATAACATTGGTTTTTCCACAGCCGGATGGTCCGACGATTATACCTCGTTTACATCCCCTTTAGTAAACCCTGTGTTTAGAGTACTGCTCCTTGTTAGGAGTAATGTCATAATTTTGATAGGTAATTCTGTATCTTGCGGAATGAAACGGATGTCACCCATTATGGTACTAAACCACGACTTGTATGACGTTATATATATATATATATATATATATATATATATATATATATATATTAATATATATATATATATATATATATATATAACACACCACGTGCAGAAAGTAGTTTAGTAGTGAAGTGTCAGTCAGTGTGGTATGAAGTATACATCCCAGCGTCAGAGGAAAAAAAAAGGTTCAGGATTAATTAATACTTTAATAAATAAATTACCCGTGGAGTTGCATATACCCGGATATCGATATTTTGGGCCAGGTACCCGTTTACAAAAACGATTAGCTCGTGGCGACAAAGGTATTAACGCATTGGACGAAGCGTCTAAAGAACACGATATTGCATACCCCCAGTCAAACGATCTAGGCCAACGACACATAGCAGATAAGACTTTACAACAAAAAGCTTGGAATAGATTTCGTTCTACCGACGCTACCTTTGGAGAAAGGGCAGCTGCATTAACCATAGCTGGTATAATGAAAGGAAAACGGACAATGGGGATGGGTGGCAAATCACGGAAAGGACAAAAGAAATTGGGAATGGGAAATAAATCACGACGAAGGAAGCATTCTCGCAGAGTAATTTCGTTTAACAAAGCAGTCCTTCTAGCCCGACGTCGTGTTAGTGGTAAACTTCGATCATCTTTAAAATCGACAATACAGCAAGCCTTGAGCGCTCTAAAACACAAAAAAATTATGTCACCCAAGAGCAGAATATTGCCAATACCAAAACGTGGGGGATTCATACCTCTTATTCCCCTCTTTGCAGCATTAGGAGCTTTAGGGTCTCTAGGTGGCGGTGCTGCGGCAGTCGCAAAAGCGGTAACTGACGCAAAAGCTGCGACAACAACGTTAGACGAAACCAAACGACACAACCAAGCAATGGAAGCAGCTGCATTAGGAAAAGGTTTATACATAAAGCCATATAAACGAGGGTTAGGTATATATTTACAACCGTATTCAAAAAACTCCCACTGAAGCTACCACGTCACGCCTTCAGTAATGTTGAGCTATCAAAATTTGTGGAGCAATTACAGATTCTCTATTTTAGAGGGATATATATGCGAGATAACTTACCTACACGAATCCATGCGAATGAACGTGGTATTGTGAACCTGGATGATCAAACTAACAAGGGTACACACTGGACAGCTTACATTAAGCGTAACAGGCATATTACATATTTTAATAGCATAGGACATATTAAACCACCCTTTGAATTACTCCACTATTTTAAAAGTGATGGTAGCAGAAACACAATTGAGTATAACTTTACCAAGGTTCAAGATTTTGATACATACAACTGCGGTCATTTAGTCTTACACTTTTTATATGACTACTCGTACTGATTTTCAGTAGTCGTTACGTGATCGTAATGTCGTACACATTTACATTTACCGGCAAAAAGTGTATCTTGCAAGCAACCTTTAATCCACCGATTTTTCTTGAGAATGAGTCGGAATACGTAATGGGATTGACTAGTTTTGAATCTTTCAATACTATACAGAATGTTACTTCAAAGAATAACCAACTCGTATTTGGAAACGATAAAATTACAATACCACCAGCATCATACGAAATCGCGGATGTAAATAAATATATTAATGAGTTAGTGAAAAGATCGAGAGCATTTATGCATTTACAAGCGAATAATAATACTATGAAAGCAAGTATGAAAGCAACCCATGACACTAACTTCAATGTGGAAAATTCGATAGGACCTATGCTGAGATTTAATAAAACTGTTTACCAGGCTCAGAAAGTGCATACCTCTGATATTCCTATTAACATTATCAAAATTAACTCATTAATTATCGAGTGCAATATAACAAGTGGTAGTTTTAAAAATGGTGAAACATCACACATAATTCATCAGTTCTTTCCCAGTGTACCAGCGGGGTATAAAATAATAGAGTCCCCTCAACATGTCATCTATCTACCTATCAATACATCTACCATTTCGACAATAACACTTAAAATAGTAGACCAAGACGGAGATCTCGTCAATTTTAACGGGAAGTCATAACGATAGGACTACATTTAAAGAAAATATGGTGACGCGCTATAACACATGTGCATGTAACCAGAGCAAATCAAACTATAAAAGATCAAAGTGTGGAAAGGTGAGAGTCAGTAAGCGTTCAGCACCCAAAGCATTGACACCGCAGAACAAAGCATTATTGGAAAGTCTCGGCTTTACAGTACTACAATGAGTATATTAAACGTTAATGAAAAAGTTGTCGTTGATAATGCTATCGTTAATTCCGAACTGCACACCCATCAGCCATACACTACCAGATTTGAAAACAATGATGAAATCAGGATACCCATTCAGGAAGACATACTATCCGAAAGCTATGTCTATGTAGAGGGACGATTATTACGTCAGGATGGTACTGTCTCTAGCACCGCAAGGTTCGTTAATTACGGTATCGCATTTTTATTCAGTGAAATTAGATATGAAATGAATGGAATAGTGGTAGATTCCGTAACGAAAGTAGGATTAACGTCGACAATGAAAGGATTGGTATCATTGACGTCCAATGATCTCGCCCGTCATGAAAATGCAGGTTGGTTTCCTACTGCAAACAGTACACTAACAAATGCTCAAGGATACTTTAACGTTTGTATACCGTTGCGAATGCTACTTGGCTTTGCCGAAGATTACAATAAAGTGATTTTGAACATTAGACAAGAACTGGTATTAATTCGTAGTAACATTGATACCGACGCAGTAATTTCAACTGTAGAAGAAGCATTAAAAGTTAACATAGATAACATATATTGGAAAGTTCCACACATCATTCCAGCATTAGCAGAGGAGTTGGCGTTAACGAAATACATTGATAAAAATGTAAATACGCCAGTAGCATTTAGAAGTTGGGAAACCCACATATATCCCGCCGTTCCAGCAACAGATAAGCATACATGGGCAATCAAAACATCTACTAGTATAGAAACACCTAGATACATTATTATAGGATTTCAAACTGGGCGAGAGAATAATGTTATGCAAGGTACGAGCAGATTAGATAAATGTGCACGAAATAATATTCGCGTGTTCCTGAACACGGATCGTTATCCGTATGACAATCTCAACGTTAATTATGATAACAATTGCTTTGCTACGTTGTATGAAATGTTTGCTAAATTCTAAATGTCGTATTACCAAAGAGAGGGGCAACCATTACTCACCCCCACGCAATTTACCACAGCTACACCGTTGATTGTCGTAGATTGCTCAAATCAAAAAGAAGCATTACACTTTAAAGCAGTAGTTCTTCGTGTGGAGTTTGAAACAGCTGCAAACATAGCTGCCAATACGACAACATACTGTGTTATACTCCACGATCGTTTAGTTACATACAACGCGTTAACCAAAGCAGTACGACAGTTGTAATACAATGTCCGTCATAGTCGATGTACAAGGGTTTAAAATTTCAAAAGCTTTTATACCAAAAGAACTCGCCATTTATAATGGGAAACAAATTGCCCATTTTATTTTTAAATCACCGTATCCCTGGCATACGTTGGATGCAGAGAGTCGGCGTCAAGCTACTTGGTTAATGCATAACCAGCACGGTATTAAATGGGAAGAAGGGTATTCACCACCACATCACTTTCGAAGAATGCTCGAGAGATTGATTCACCCAACAGATTCTGTCTATGTCAAGGGCAGAGAGAAAGCCGATTACATCAGAAAATTTGTGACCCAGCCTGTTACTGAACTTGAGGAAAGTCCACCTCTTCCTGCTATGCAACCCGTTTGTTACTTTCATTGTGAATCATTATGTCACTGTGCTTTGAGCACTATATACTATTTATATGATTCATATATAATGCAATAAGTCTTGTACACATTTTTTTTAATAAAAAAAATAGTAAATAGTCATTCTCGTTTTTTTATTTATATCACACAGTATTTGTATAGCATATATATTCTCTTAATAACGAATTAGTACATAATATTAATATATGTTAAACAACTAAAGGAATAATACAAATTATTATTAATATTAGTTTCATTATGGAGACAATATAGTAAAGAAACTAGCAAGTGTCACTTTCTTAACACCTTTCGCTTTCTTAACAATTTCATTATCAGCAAGCTTCAGACAGTATGACTTCGATCCTGCACCATAAAATATTGAATCGCTTTCCCTGCGTACTCATCTTTCATTCGTCCAACGACGGAAGCATTCGTAGGAATACCATGCAACTCATTTTGATAGTTAGAAGTATCATATTCGTCTAAATTATTTCGCATGTGTACATACATATCATCAGTTACTATCTCAACAATCAAAGAATCCGTGTTAGTATAGAGTAACGTGATATTCTTGCCATAATGAGCTCGTAAGATATCATAAAAAAACCTATACATTATAATTTTGGAAAGATCTAAAATACTGAATCCGACATAGACGGGTTTGTCATACGTAACCACCTGTTTCGACAATTCCACCGCAAACAATTTGTCAGTGAATTGAATAAAATTTTTAAATTGCGGTTTTGCAACGTACCGTGCTAGACCTACCCGACGACCGTTATTTTTCCAATGTGTCAACAGTTTAATAACTCTTCGTTTATCGACATTTTCCATTGTTTTACCAAACACGCCATTATTCATAATTTTATAGAAATCCTTTTCGAACTTGTTCTGTGCTGTGTTGCGGAGAGCTGTATTAAGGTCTACGTATGGTATTAGCCACGGACTCTGACGAAAGCGTAAAACCCTATGAATACGAGTAACAATTAAGCCATGCTCTATACATTGTTTTAAATAGCGGTAATGTATAACGTAGTTGGTCTTATCACACAGGTTAGGGATTAACTTCTCCTCCTGGGAATGTGGTGCGCAGATCATTTCAGGACAAAACGGATAATCGTTGTGTTCGTCATGCAGATGGTGGGGATAATGTATATCAACCTCCAGTACAAATCCAACATCGGCGTCATCATCAATCTTTAATACGTTAAAGTGATCTATTTCCTCTTGAGGTAACCACATAAACCCGTCGTGGGGCAGGTATTGCTGCATACTCCACCCATATAAGTTCATAGCGTCCAAATATTGTAAAAGGACTTTCGGTTGTTTAGGATCATAGTTTGGAACAAACTCGTTATTAGCGATGCTTCTCCGCTTGATACAAGTACCTATTCCACCCCGAATACCTTGTTTAAAAAAGTGATACATATCCATATCCGTCAGTAATTCTAGCTCTACTTTCGTACATTTCAACATGGCATCCCACGCCAATCCAGGCAAAGTGACATACTGTGCAGGTTCTAACCCATACACACCCATACATAATCTCCTAAAGTTTTCAAACACGTCAGCCAATAACAACACATCTGATTTTAAATAAATATCAGCATAATCACCTAGTGTATTACACTTAAAGTGATCCCATACCAGTAGAACGCGACAGTATTCGTCATCGGAAATATTTGCATCGCGCATTATATCGTAGAATTTGTCATATGATGGCACCATGACGTCGTTCAATTTACTAAAGCTGTCTACGTACGCATAAGGGAAACTACCTTTCTTTCTCACTAAGTTGAAGTCGCTATCATTACTAAAATATTTCCGTACCTCCATACATTGATCATCTGATAAATTCTGAGAGAGTATCTAAGGATGCAGCCATGAATCTACAACTATCGACGAAATGTAAATTATTGTATTTCTTTTCTCTGATACCATGACTGTTTACATATTCATCAACAAAAATGTGCTTACCAAACGTTATACATTTTTCACTGTTAACCGGAAGTACGGTAATTTCTTCCGTTTCACTCGCTAACTGTTTAATGAACATATGAACATCATAACCACTGAGATTATGTAGAAAAACGGAAAGAAATGTAGGTACCTGATAGTTTAAGTTACACGTTGAATGTGCTGCACCACGATACTTACCAGTAACGTGACAGTGATCTCGTACTTTCGGATTTGTCGGATCCCCCGTAAAGCGCTTTCCGCATATGTAACAACATACACTGCGTTCATACGTAACCTGTTGTTCATCCGTTAATCGTGTCATTGGAACAAAAGCTTTGAAATGTTCATTATATATCCGTTTTACATCACTTTCCAGTCGTCTTATAAATATCTCCACTGCATTACTCCCCCTATACAGCTCTAACTTCGACCACGCATCGTTTACACTACACTTAATATAATAACTAAACGAGTATGGTTCGTGTTTACACGTTTTTATCGTGAACGGTTTTTCGGGATCTGGTTCAGCCGTATCCACTGGTACTAAGAGCGCTTCAAAATCTGCATATATTACGAATGGTAGAACCATGTGTTTCTGATAGTTCCGAAACGCGAGTATATTTTCCGCGTAGAATTCCCCGGTTATGCCTTTTTTTTGTTTCAAGTCAGGTAATTTTGTGTATGCGAAGTTACAGTCATGTGACACGTGTCGGGTTAATTGCTCCTCGGATCTAAAGTAATACAAGCATGCATCACAAAAATACATTGCTCCGTTCCGCCGAGTTATTTGGTTGCTAAGTAAACGAGAAAAATTTTTTATCCATACATAATGCTGATTATCTGTTTGGTTACTGACTAATAATAATAAATTAACATGGACTGCCTGTTTGGCTTTGGTATAATACAGAGGCTCCACTACCTCTGTGACACGCTGACCATCACGGTACGTATCGTCTAACCCATAAACATTGATGGAAATGTTGTTATTGCTCTCAAACGTTGAAATATTCGTCAGCTTAACAGGGAACTGTACACCATTCCAGTTGAATAACGTCTGGAAATCAGGGTAAGAAGATGTGCGTTGTGGTACTCCCGTTGGTGTCACTAGTGCCGATACAACAGCCCATGCAAAGCAGCAATTATCATTATTTTTTACATTGACTATGGCGTGTTTATGTGCGATTTCGGCGGGGACAGCCATATAGGATGAACCAGTGGTGGGAGAAAATTTAAGCATGTTTACCTCTAAATACACGAATTGCACCAGTGTCCACCCTAAAACAGTTGTTACTAATCGCTTACACCATTAGTCACACTTACCAGAATCTTTATGTTGAAATTCCGATTGGTTTGCATCCAATATTTCACTTATTTTTTGGAAATACTCTTCTAACACCGTCCCTACACTTAAAATATCATATTTTGTTTGAAAGGATTTTAGTTCTGTGCTTTCCTTACTGTTCAAAAAGTATAAACCAAACAGTTCAACATTACATTTTAAGGAGTAGTGTTTCTGCAACTGATTTTGTACTACCTTCAATACATTCCCTTTAACGTCTGCCATAAAGGTAGACACATCGGTATGCATATTGCATGGAGACAGTCGGTACGACATAATGCGTTGTTTAAACGCATTTCGGATCACTTCGACCCCAGTATCGACAAGCAAACAGACATTTGATTTATGTCTATTGCTTCTGAGGTGTCCTTGGAATGCATACCTAGGTACATCCATTGAACAATCTGTGCAGTGCACACTCCCACCACTTTTTTTCGGTTGTACCGCTTCATCGCATTGGTCAGACTTCCGCTTCCTTGAGTTGCTCAACCCTGATAGTCCGGGTTTCGCATTATCCTTCGCATAGTTTACCCCAGATGGTCCTGGTTGCGCAAAGGAATCAGTAATATGTCTATGTACTGCTTTGTTATCGTCGGAAGTGATTCCTTGTACCACATTGCTCCCTGCGGTTTGGTTTTGCAACGAAACCTCCTGCATGCCAGATTGTGGAGTAGATACTGACATCCAGCACGAAGTTCTTTGATGTCTCAGTAAGGAATCCTTTCGAGAAAATTTCTTGAGACATTCACATTGGAACATTTTTGCTGCAACAAAGAAATAATAATAACTTTATGCTGAAGTGTTTGCGTTACGTGTTTTGTTATGATTCCTTGTTTAACATACTACTTTACTTCCTACTCTCCTTTAATTGACAACTGTTAAAGAAAGAATCACATCCAGCGATGCGAACGAGGATGCAACGTAAGTTATCGCCAGGACTAGGAGAGGTTAAGATGGATAGTTCAGGTTGATGTGAATAAGGGTACTATACGTGTTGGATAGGAAGAGTAGTCGGGAGAGAGTGTTGCTGACTACACATCTTCCACCTAGCATTATACTTCACCCTAATATGTGCTGTGGTCTGGAAATCAATTGGTTGACAGAAACTCCGCAGCACATGTAGGGCTCAATACACTCTTGAGTGAAGATACTGCGTTTTACACGATGTCCCTAAACGGTGATGGCGCAGGTATTATATACAGCATCGGTGATTCAGGGCTCCTAGAAAGTGATAAGTCATTTAATGACCATTCACTGTCTAGGAACTCCGCAGCAACTGCTGGACTGAGGATACACTCAGACCCTTCCTCCATTGACTCCACTCGTACCGAAGAGTTTAGCGGGCTCCACTCCTCCGCAAACTCCTCCATACAAGCAGGGCTAAGGACAAGCGTCGCAAGCTGTTCACTGACCTCTCCTCCCACCGTAGAACTCTGGCATGAGCACTCCTTCATGAATTCTGCGGTAGTGGCAGGGCTCAGCAAACCATCCAATGGATCACATACTATTCTACACTCTGCAGACGTTGCAGATGTGGACGACTGCTCCTCTGCAATACAGTCAGGGTGTAGAGTGGTATGTAATCCTCCCATCCCCACTCCTAGGTGCGTTACAGGACTTGCAGACGAATGGTTTTCTGCCACAGGAACCTAGTCCTCCGCAAATTCCGAAATGCATCCAGGACTCAACACATACTGCACTACGACCTGCTCTTCTCTCACGCATACCTCCGGGTTCTCGTGCGGATCACGTACAGGTTGTAAGGTGAGCAGTACTTCGTCCACGGCTGCCTGATCATAGTTTCGGGATAATACCACATCCAAGTCGTCCTCTGGCGGTGGTGTAACCAAAAGCTGCAAAGCTATTTCACAGTCCTCCTGGTCGAAATACTGTTCTCCCTCCACCAAGTCGCCTTCAACACCTCCTTCGTGGAGTATCTCTCTAACTTCCTGTACGTGATCCGTAAGAGGTTCAACTCTCAGCAACCCCCTCAGGATGGGACAATTCTCTTGCGGCACTAATGTTATGTGACTTATAATGTTGATGCGATCTGTGGGGGGAATGGGACGATTATAAGCCACATACGACCGTGACGTACCTAAGAAGGCATACATCATACATTAGTTATCTGCTACAGTAATGAATGAGAGTGCGTTCTTACCTCTACTGGTTGACGGTACGGGTATATGAACTCCAGCCGCAGGGAGATGTTGGTTTGCTGATTCTAAACGCAAATATTCTTATTAATATCTTTTATCTGAAAATATTCTACGTGCAAATACTTTTAATAAGAAAGTAAAAGTCCTATATGAGATTATCTGCAAAAGTTTCAAACTGCAACCACTTGCATACATAAACTACAAGTTCTACATGAATTAATCTACAATTATCCTGTGTTAACACTTTTAATGAATAAAATACAAGTTCTACATGAGATTATCTGCAAATTTTCTAAGGGTAAATACTTTTAATGAAGAAATAACAAGTCCTAAATGAATTTAGTTGAAAAGATTCCAAGTGCAAACACTTTTAATGAAAAAAAATACAAGTATGAATTGAACTTATGTGAAATATTCTACGTGCAACCACTTTTTAATAAATCAAACAAGTTCTAAATGAATTTATCTGAAATTATCGTAAGTGGAAACACTTTTACTGCATAAACTACAAGTTCTACATGTAAATACTTTTACTGAAGAAATTACAAGTCCTAAATTAATTTAGTTGAAACAGTTCTATGTGCAAATACTTTTAAGTGAATAAACTACAAGTCCTAGAATGAATTTATTTGAAAAGATTTTTAGTGAAATTATTCCCTCCATAATTTTTTGAACTTTTTTTTCAAAGTCCCAAAATACATTTTTTGCAATAAAATATATACGGTATAAAATGAAAAATATTCTAAGTATCAAAAACTCATTCAATAATAAAAATAAAGACTTACCATTTTTCGAACACATGATGCAACACCACTTTATAACACTTTTCACTTTACTTGCTGCCGTATGAAGACGGAATGACACTCTAGTGGAACCGATCCGTCTTAAATACCAATTTTGAAGTGGTGGGGAGAGTGGGGGAAAGTGGAATAGGGGTAAAAGTGGGAAAGTAGGTCAGTAGGTCAAATCCTTATATATGTATAGGGGGGGGGGGTGGCCCCTATAAAACCCTGAAAAAAAATTTCCTCTAAAAATGTATGAAAAACGCCCTTTTTGTGGGAGAAACACCTATATTTAGCGAAACGAATACAGTAAAAATCATTCGTACAACTGCTTCTATAGTACAGTATAACTCAAAAAAAACCAAACATGAATTCTTCAGTATCTTCTTCATCTGGCAACGATGAGTTGCCTCAGGTAAGCCAATTTTTACAACTGTAATTTTTTTTGTTTTTATCCCTTATTGTTGCGTTTCTAACTTTTTTTTCTTTTTGTTTAGGTTGATATTATTAGGATCCTTTCTATAACGCCTGAGGCAACTTCATCCACCTTTACTCCCGATGTCCCCCCTACTCCACCACCTCAGTTTCCTTCTTCCCGCTCACTCTCACCTGTGTATCCTATTACTTTTACCCCTGTCGCTTGTTCAACCCCTATCCCTGACGTCCCTACCACTCCAACACCTACCCTTGCTTCCGGCTTCCCTGATGTAATGTACATCCCTGCCGCTGTTTTCAGTCCTATCCCTGTGGATACCTCAACCAGCGACGATAGTATCTACGAGATGACGACCGTAGTCCTGGATTCTCAACAGGAGCACGACCTAAATGCTGAGACAATCATACTGTACTTGACGAATGCTGAAGTTCTCACTGTCAGTAACGACGACAACGATAACGCTATTATACTTCTTACGGACGATGATAGTGATGACTTCAACGAACTCTCTTCCAGTGTTGAGGCCATTTGTTCCTCCTGTGCTGGGAACAGCTGCCTCAACTCTGGTGATTACGACTCTGACATAGTAATGGATCCTGCTTACAGCTACGATTCTGACGACTATGACAATGATGCACTAAGACAACAACGTATACTGAGACGTAGTGAGTTCTGCAATGAAATCGTCGTTGAAGAGAGCAATGCTGAAGACGACTTCATGCAGTCTCTCATTAACAACGCACAGAGACTTGAACAAGGCGCTCAGAAACTTGACGACATTGTTGAACAAAACCGTGCACAGGAACATGACAACAGTCACAGTGACAGGGTCCCAACGGACAATGACGCAGCTCCGGAGATCCAGGACGGAGAGAATGACGTCAACAATGAGATGCACGGTAGCGATGACGACATGGACGACACTGACGACGATGACAGCTGGTTTTGGGCAACCCACATTCCTATGACCATAGGCCGCACTATGCTTCCCCCCATCTACAACATCATGTGTGCGATGGCGTCAGGAGACTGTACCACCCAAAGCAATTCTGCATTCCTCATTGTTGCCGGGTGGTACTGGCTCTTTTACGCGCATCGCATCGTTACCTGGGACCGTCTCAGATTCACGGTATGTATTCACCTTTCTACTACTAATGCACTAACACTTCTGTATTTTTATTTCAGCTGGCCACCATAGTTCCCTTCGTCCGGAATTGTAATGTCGTGATTACGGAGAGCTCCCTTAAGGAGCAGCTCGATCGGGCCCACACTAGGCTTCTCACATTATACCTAGACTGGAATAATGAGATAAGCCTTGCTATTCTAAGTGGGTACGATCACGCCATTATACATCTGGAGATGATATTGGAAACTGTCGAAGAGATTGCAGGACTTTACGAACTTATCAGATCGTAATGCAACTCTTCGGCAGATGGTCTTCACCAGTGATCGAGAAAGACATAGTAAGTATACCTACTGTCAAGGATCTATACATACTAATACTATCTTTTCAGAAAAACGATATCCTCAATAGTGCGGTCGCAGACTGGACTAGCGACTAACTGAGCGCACCGACTTACTAACTGACTGACTGCCTGACTGACTGACAAGCTGACACAGTGACTGATAGACAGACAGCCAGACAAGACACCACACTTTGTATATGCTCAATCATATCTCTATGGTGCTCGTCATAAACTGCTGATGGATATCTACTACATCAAAGTTCATTTCCACATCTGCAGACGATACGGTTGAATGTTTTATGTGTGGGGTTAGAATAAACCGATGGCAGCCAGATGTCAATCCGTTACAGGAACATCTACGATGGGCACCACATTGCACTTATGCTCAGCTCCTCGCACCACGTCCGCGCAGATGTACCGAAACGGAAGTGGAGAGGACCTTCTGCACTAAATCAAAATGTTTTATTCCTAAAGAAAATCATATATCTGAGTAATACATTTGTACATGTTTCTACATTAATTAAATATATTAACATATTGTTTTCTTTTCTTTTGTGGGTGGGCAAAAAAAAATACAAGTGGGTAAGAGTGGCAACCAGGTCACACGGATGTTATTGTAATTGTGGAACATGAACGCGCGTTAGGTCGCACGGATGGCCTTGTGATTGTGGCACAGGCAAGCGGGGTTTTAAAGTAGGTCACAGTGATGGCCTTGTAATTGTGGAACAGGAAAGCGGGGTTTGCGACCTTGGTTTTGTGGTAATGATATGTATTTAGGTCACACATTGCGTTTTTTTGACCTTGGTACGGTGGGGACCTTGGTTTTGTGGCAACCTTGGAAATGTGGGACCTTGGAAATGTGGTGTGTTCCAAAAGTCTCCAATCTTACCTACTAATAGTATTCTAATAAGGATTCATAAGACAAGTGTAGGATGTGCCCTAGCTTCTGATTGCTGGTAACCATTTTGTTTTTAGTCACAAGACAAGCACATTTCTCCGCCATTTTAATTACGGGTATAAGATGTGCTCCGGTTTCTGATGGCTGGTGGCCAACCATTTTGTTTTTAATTATAAGACATAAGCAAAGTCCTCTGTCATTTTAAATATGACTTTAAAATCAAAGCCCTCGACCATTTTATTTTGGCGGGTGTAATATAGAAATGAATTCAAGTCCTCGGTGTTGTAAAAACTTATGAAAATGCTCATTTAAATTCCACCAGTGCCACAATAGTCCTATCGTCGCCGTGCTTTGTTGGTGGAGTTCAAGTGAAAAATATTATATATATATATATATATATATATATATATATATATATATATATATATATATATATATATATATATATATATATATATATATATATATATATATATATATATATATATATATATATATATATATATATATATATATATATAATAATACATATATTAACATTTTTCTTAAGTTTCATGTGAATTAAAATGCACCTGTTGATATGTATTTTACAGTTGTAAACAGAGAGGGAGCAGTCAATGACGCCTAAACCTGCCAGTGCCGTCCCGATCCGGAAGGGTTACCAGAATTATACTTTATTTTATATTTATTACTTACCGCAAGTGTTCTTTAGTTTATTTATTATTAATAGTTAGTATTCTTTTTATTTTATATTATTATTTTGAATAAAACCTGTTTAATTTGAATGTGTCCTAAGAATCATTTTATCCACAAAATAGTGAAGCAGAACAGTAGAAAGAACTTACTTTACAATCACCACTTTTTCGCGACGCCATAGACTACGCTTCCAAGGAGTGGCGATGGACGGGGCTAAGCGGTAGTGGAAGCTACGTGACCGGCGGCCATCTTGTCGACCATCTTGGCAGTCATCTTGTCGGCCATTTCGTCCGTTATCTTGTCGATTTAGGAGCTTTTGCATAGATCTTCGGAACCTGCTCTCGGGATTTCGCCCCCCTTGTCGTGGCCCCCTAGGCGTGAAATTTTTGCTTGTATTCTAATAAGGGGAACTAATGATAATTTTTAAGACAGATACAGGTCTTCGGAACTTGCTCTCGGGGCTTCGCCCATTGTCGTGACCCGCTTGGCGGGGAATTTGAATTCCTATTTTAATAAGGGGCTCTAATTCTAACTTGTAAGACAGGTTAAGTCTTCGGAACTTGCTCTTGGGCCTTCGCCCCCTTGTCGTGGCCACTTGGCTGAAAATTTTAATTTGTATTCTAATGAGGGGGCCCTAATGCTAACTTGTAAGACAGGTCGTGGCCCCGAAGCTCAAAATTTGAATTTTTTAGTGGCGCCATCCAGCTGTGCATAGCGTAATATAGCTGGTTCTACCTAGCGGTATATTTTAAAACTTCATACAGATCACTGTAATGGCCATGGGGGAAATTTTAAATAAGAAGCCCTAATTCTAGCATGTGAGGTAGGTATAAGACGTCTACACCAGCTTTCGGGCAATGATTAAAACCCTTTACGTGTTTTATTCATAAATTTAATTATGACTCATGATTAAAACCATAATAAGTGGTGCGTAATAGTGGACTAAGCCCCGAAAGTTGGTGTACACGTCTTATACCTACCTCACAAGTTAAAACTAGGGCGACTTACTCGTACTTACCTAATTTGCTAATTAGTGGTTTTCCCCTGACGTAATTGAGTTGTAAAGGTTTGTTATTGGAAATGAATACCGACTTGCGTGTCTGTACGTAGTTAGGTCATGAGCGGTTTTTCCCCTGACGTAATCGAATAGTGAAAATTCATTGGTGTGTCAACTTTCCAAGACGTTTCTTCTTCAATACAGTACTGATGAATGCTTTGATCTTTACTTTATTTTCTCTATTCAATTACTTGTGCAGATTTCTTAATGTTATATTATAATTACAGCTATGGATTTATCTAGTGTAAATACATCAACATGCTTTAAATTTTTAAAGACATTAAGGTTTTAGAGACTGGGGTTGGATACAAGACACTCAATCTTGGACTCCTACCAACAAAGTACGGCGCGAGGGTTTTGTGGAACTGATGTAATCTAAATGAGAGTTTCAATAAGTTTTTTCAAGACTGAGAGACCAGTATACATCGATTTAACGAACGGCTGAAAAGTAGGGCTGTGTCAATACGTTCTTTAGGATCAACAGACAAAAAAGGCCAATTTAATATTCAGTTAGAATTACTATGTGATGCTGAGATTTACATGCTGCTGAAGATGTAAAAATACTATCAGGGGGCTGGGTCCATGGAACAATCAGAAAAGTGTGGCTTACTCCAGGACCACCAATCAGAATACTTTGCCTATCCTCCAGTGGGTGAACTGCCGAAAAGGCACTTAATACAGCGAAAAGGTCACTAATTGGGGGTTAAAATGTAGTCAAGGGGTTGAAAACTATACTAGAAAAGAAGCCGACACCACCCTAGCAGCCTATTTATGGACTAATTAGGGTAATAAAGTCTTCAAGGGGTTGACAGTTCCGTCTAGGGGTAGAAAAATGCCCCCGACTGATGATGTCACATCCTCTACTCACCCCTTTCTACTTAAACGATTTAAAACTTAAGCTAAATCCGTTTCATTACTTAGCAAAGGAAGCCTTACCCTTGCAAATGTTTTTAAGATTCGAAAATAGACAAATCAAGAAATTTAATTACATTTTTCGTCAAGTTAGAATTAGAAACATTAGAAAATGAATTAATCACTCCTTTAAATTCAGAAAACTCGGCATTTATCAAAGACGATTTGGTTAAAAAGTGCGATATTTGCTTGCGTAAGGACCTAAGCATAACTTAAAGTTACTTCTTAATTCACATAAAATTTTCTCATTATTGCCTCATATAGAAGATATTTTCACAACAGGTATTGAAACTCATAATATGGATCAAATTAGAACAACAGTCACAAAAGTAATTATTAATCGTGTTCAAAAAGTAACGTTCCTAGAATTCCCTGATGCTAACACGTTAAAATTAGTTCAAAAATTTTTGAAAGATAATAACCATCTTTTAGTCACTAAAGCAGACAAGCGTAATGTTACTGTTATCCTTAAGAAGGAAGAGTACATTCAGAAATACTTGTCGCTACTTAGTGATGATGTTTACTATAATGAAGTAAATAAAGATCCTAGGATTTGAAACCAAAAATAATAAATTAATCAAATAAATCTTTAGCCCCTAACAATTATGGTTTACCTAAAATACATAAACTAAATGTACCATTGAGACCTATCATTTCGAATATTCGAGCATCTAACCAAAATATTATCCAAATTTATTTCGTTAATTTTAACTAAAACTATTGAAAGTAAGCTAGAATTCGGAATTAAAGACACTTCTAAATTTGCTGAAGCTGCTAATAATGTCATATTACCAGAGGTGTTTGTAGTTATATCATTAGATGTGCTATCATTATCTATAAATTTAACTTGTGAATTAGTTATAGGTAAGAATTGGAATATAATCAAGAACCATTGTAATTTTAACATAAGTGTTTTTATTGATAGCATCAAATTCATCTTTGACACGACTTAGTTTCAAAATCAATTTTTTACTCACATTTTTGGTTCACCTATGGGATCTAATAGAGTTAGTTGTGGATGATTTGTTGAAATCTCGTATCTAAGAGCTTGATTTTAAATTTCCTTTTCTCTACCAATACGTAGATGATGTAATTTGCGCTGTTCCTAAGGATAGTACTTCACACGTTTTCAACATATTCAATAGTTCTAATGAGCATATCAAGTTTACTTTTAGACAGTAAAGCAATCAGGGATGGGAATAATCAATTATTATAGATTGGTGCTAAAAATCTACAAGCTCAGAACGCTACTTTATTTTCAGCTCATACCATGCTTTCAATCATAAAATAAATTTAGTGCTTCGATTATGCAATAGAGTTAAAAAAAATTCTCATCCTTCTCTACTCCGTAAAATTTGATAAAGCTACAAAACCAACTTATAAATAATGGTTACCCGAGGTCACTTCTTAACAAACTGATATTCAGCCATCAGAACACCTACATATAGCACCGACCAGAAAATTCCAATGTTTGTAGGAACTGTTTATAAAAAACTCCCTTACATAGATAGATTGACACCACAGTAGGCTAAATTTATGCGAAATTAGCCAAATTTAATTTTGACATATCACATATTCTTCTTAATAACTTTTCTTGTAGAGATTGTTGTAAATGTTATATTGGGCATACATTACAAAAACTAAAACAAAGATTAACCCAACACAAAAGTGACTGTAAGTTGAAACCTAAACTTATGCCTTAACAGTTCACTAATGAATTGGACCATAGGTTAAATTATGAAAATACAAGAATTTTAGCTAAAGAGAACAATCTGAAAAGATGAAAGTTTTTAGAAATGTGTTATATTCGTAATAACAATTCTATGAATGTTAAAAGTGACAGTTAATTTAATAATAAACATTTGTTAAAGTTTTATAATAAATTTCCGACGTAATATTTAGATATTCCTGGTATATTTAAATATAGTTATTTGTATTATAAGTAAAGAAAGGTATTGTTTTTCCTTACGAATCGCGATGAGTAAAGAAGAACCTACTTTTCTTTAAGAATAATACATAAAATTTTGTTGGACACTAAATCAAAATGGATTACATTTTATAAGAAGTTATTTGAAAAATACATGACAAGCGCGAGAATCAAATTGCCGTTTCTATCACTGCAGCAAAGAAACAAAGACAGGTAAACAAAAATTTTGTAAAGTGTTATCGTGTCAAAATGGAAATAAATAATTGAAATTATCTTGAAATATCGGCATTAGCGTTTGAATCTGTTGCTAGTTTATTACCCTTGAAATCACGAGATAAATATGAGACATACAATATTTTCAATTCTTGGGCGACTTCAAAGAATGTAAGGGATATCGATGTAAAAATTATGCTTGATTTTTTCATGAAAAGGTTAGTTTTCCTGAATACATTTACTTATTTATTTTAAGTTTTATATTTATGTTTGATTACAGGCTGAAAGACTGAAATCTTCCACGCTGTGGTCGACATATTCCATGTTGAAAACTACGTTGAGAGTGAAAGAAAACGTCAATATATCGAATTATGGGAAGTTACATTTATATTTAAAGCGAGGGATATGAAGCAAAAAAATCAAAAATTCTATAACAGGACGACGTGCCAAAATTTTTGACAGAAGCGAATGACGATACTTTTCCTATGTTTAAAGAGGCGTTAATTTTCGGTCTGTATGCGGCATGTCGTTGTGAGGAGATAACAAAGTTAAGTGTGAAGGATATAGTCTCTATGACACTAAGACAAGGAAGAAGCGTATACAGGGTGTGGCGCGAAGAGTTTTGATTAAAAGTAATGGCGGGTACAGTTATGTTAAAAATCTGAAATTACGAATCTGTAGGTTTTGGATGAAGCTGAGTTCAAATATAATATTGTTCTGAATGTGGCACTTCCGGTTATACCGGAAGTAGACGTCAACTTTGTTTTTTAAATGGAACCTAATATTTTTTATTTTATTTTCGAATTCTACATGAAACTCTAGATAAAATTTGTGCACAATGTCCTATACCAAAAATGAAGTATTTTCGAGGTATTTCGATTTTTTTTTAGATTTTGAAAAAATCCTAGTCCACATTGAATAACGATATCTCTATTAATAACGAAGCTAGTGACGTGAAATTGTAACCAATAAACAACAAGCGCTTGCACGTTAACTCTATATATCCATCTCATTGATATTTCATACAGGGTGTTTTAAACTTAGCCGCCAACATGCACAATTTAAATCATTTATAAGTTGCTTACTTTAAACAGAATATCCTGTATTTTATTACATTTGCCGCTGTATTTTTTTAAGCAAATTCGTTTGGTATCAGTATTCTCTGTACCTAAATCCAACCACTTTTGTGATATTTCATTATCTTAGTTAAAACATAACAACACTTAATCATTTCAACGTTAGTAAAGGGTACGCCATGATTTCCATTATTTAAGGTGATATTTTGTTATTTTTTCGTAAGTTATTAATTCTGAAAAGTAACCAATAGCGTGAAAGGATTATTAATTGTGGATATCATTAAAAACGTTGACTAGGTATTTTGTATTAATTTAATTAGATAACTTACAAACAAAAATATAGGAGATATGTGATCTTGCGTCCAAAACATTTCAATCACTCAAAATTGTTCATATTTTATATGAACAATAAATGTACGGTGCAACGTGTGGGATTCCACAGTTCCTACAAGATGCCAAAAATAATTGCCAATTGTTTGAAATTACCCAACACACACGTTTACACCGGACACTGTCTACGTCGAACTTCAACTACTTTTCTTGTTGAGGGCGGAGTGGATATCATGAGGCTTAAAAATCATGGAGAATAGCGATCAAACACGACTCCAGAAGAATATCCAGGAGAAAGCATTCACAATAAAACGGCGACTTCGAAAACGATTTTTAATCAGCCATCATCGTCAAACAGTAAATGCCAGAATTCATCAGAAGTTGTCCTAGAACGTACTGAATCACAGTTGGATCCTACATGTAACGATTCATCAATTTCTGCGTCAAATGGAGGAGTTCATCAGAGAGTTTTATCAAAATCGCCACTAGCATTTAATGACTTACAGTTAAAACATTGTACAAGCATATGTTTTTCTAACGTTAATAGTTGAACGTTTAATACTTATTGAAATAACTAATTAATAATTATTTATGAAGAAATGGTTACTATAAAGAAATGGTTGCTATAAAGAAAAGAGATACTTTTCTTTATGATTTATTTCTAAAGGAAATATGGTTCATTTCCATTGAGTGTCCAAAAAATGATTTGAATTAACTGCTTTTACTGCGCTCACTGCTTTACTGCTTTCACTGATTTCACTGCTTTCAGCACTTTCACCTCTTTCACTGCTTTAACTGCTTTCACTGCTTTCACTGCTTTCACTGTTTTCACTGTTTTCACTGCTTTTACTGCTTTCACTGCCTTCACTACTTTCACTGCTCTCGCTGCTTTCAGTACCTTCACTGAGTTGACTGTTTGCCTCCCTATTTTCACTTCTTTCGTTGATTCTGTTTTAGGTGTTGTGAACTTTAGTTGTCTAGGGATTAATGATGTTTTCCATATTGATGGTAGTCTCAGAGCATCCTCTCTTGTGTTGAGATTATGTAGGTGTTTCTCAATCTCTATGGCTTCTCTTATCATTAAGCTGTAAAGTGCTCGATGCTTGTCATCAAATTTAATTTTGTGTCCTATTGTGGTTACGTGTTGGGCCAGAGATGATGTCGCTTGAACTTTATTAACCGCATTTTTGTGTACTTCTTTCCTTGCGCTGATTTTTATGTTGGTCTTTCCAGTATACGCAGCTTCCACATGGAATCTCGTACACTCCTTGAATCTCTAACGATATCTTGTCCTTAGGATTTCTTAAGATCGTAGAGGGGAGCCGTCCTTGTGTATTTTAGGCAGTCCGTACATCTTCGGGCATCTCGACGACTTTTCTCTCGGTATCAGTGTATTTTGGGTTTCTTCATCCATTCGGGAATCCATAATTTTCTTCTTCGTTGCTTTTTCGTACGTCGTGGGATCCGTGGCTATCGGTTGCAATGCTCCATCATCCAGCAACGCTGTCACCAGGTCACCAGGTTGTAGTCTTCGCTATTCATTACTACTGGCACGTTTCGTTTGTCCGCCGGTAAGATTATAATGTCCTGGTTATTTTGCAGGCTCGTAGGGCTGCATACTCTTAGTGAGATAAATTTCTTTCGGAGGTTGTGTTGTTCTAAGCACGGGCGAAACCTGTTGACGTATTATTTCGGCGGTAATGTTGTTGAGTCTGGTAATAGCTGCTTCTATTATAATAGGGTACATAAGCAGCAGCACACACAACAGGGAGTTAGTTCAGTTCGAGAAACTCAAAGCAGGAGCAGACATTTACCAACTTGAGGATGGCACATGAGACTTTACCGAAACGTCCTTTTCCTACAAACGGTCTTTTGGAGATCAAAAGTCCAACGCGGATCAACACCGAGAACAAAAAACACACACACACACACACACA
>JARFJB010002057.1:192500-272500 GCA_036346205.1 Vesta saturnalis
AAACAACAAAATTCTTTATTTACAAACTGGTATCATAAACGAACAAAAAGTTTTCGATACTTAAATTACCATTCATCACACCACATTTAAATAAAATCTAATATTATTAACAACACTGTCTTCACATGCCTAAAAATGTCTAACCCTAAATTTTTAAATGAAAATTTAAAACCTATTATTTCCGTATTTACTAACAATAACTATGCCAAATCTTTTATTAAAAAAATTATAGAAAAATTGCAAGTTAATATACCTCGGAACCTCTTTACAGCCATTAAAAAATAGAATAATACAACACAAATCAGACGTAAAAGTAAAGCCTATGAGCAAAGGTTTGAGAAAACATGTACATAAATTTAAACATGCAATAACAAAGGAGGTCTTGATATTTTCCCAAAATTTATAATCATATTTTAGAAAATCATAACATGTTATATTTCAGGTATACATTTTCTTTCAAATTGTAATCTGTGTTATTTTGTAGCCACGGAAGAAGGTCTCAAACGAGACTGAAACATATGCTTCTGAAATGTCGCGCTCAAAACGAAAAAACTGTGGAAATAGGCCGATCAACTCCACTAACAGGAAATCACAGTTACAAAACACTTCTAATACAGAATTAGTTGGTAAACCTAACAAATATTTATTGTTGAAACGCAATGGTTTTTGTTTTGTAGGACAAACTTTAAATATTAAGGCTTTAACTCGATGTTGTGACTACTTTATGCAAGGCGATACATGGGATCAGTTTATTGGTTACTTTATATGACGCATACATTTAACGCAGCAAACACGTTTTAACATTATTTAGTGAATAATAAATAATACGTAATTTTTGATCTCTCAGTTAATTGAATTATATTATATTACCGTTCATGCATAATTATTTCGTGAGAAAATTTTAATACTAGAGGTACCTTGTTCGTTCTTGCATTTAATGGCTAATTGTTTAAGGCATCAGTATATGGTGCTTTGAATTAGGTAATACACATTAAAACCAACACACAGTTTGGTTCTATTGTTATTTTTGTGATAGGAAAAAATATATTTACAAGATGTTACGTTATTAGAAACCTTTGGAGGTTAAATGTATTAATTCGATTCCCAAGGAGTAAAGTCCGTGCCTATTCAGATACAAAGTGTATCTTTACTCAAAATGATAATTTGAGCACCAATTTCGTTGAGAAAAGGTCTTAACGTTACAGCTCGATGTAGAATAAGTGAAGTTTATGCATTATTCGTGACCATCTAAATAATGGTCAATAGATGTCAAATCCGTTCTTTATACACCAATTTCGTTGGCAAAAGAACCTAAAGCATTGCATAGATGTACATTGTACAATATGTAAATTTAATGTATCTTTCACGACCACGTGCATCTTGGCTATAGTTGAAATTAGCGCTTTTATTCAAGCACTACGGTCGAACGTGCAACTTTGTCGTTTTTAACATGCTATATGATGCAGACGGAAAGAAATTTATTGTGTATAACCCGGGGGTGGTGAACTACAACCTACAATGTACGTTAAAACGCAGGTTCAATTTAAGTACATGCGTTAGAGGAAGATGCGAATGTGGATCGGCATGTATAATTGGCAAAAATCGATTTAAAACCAATTACACAGCGGTACTTAAATTTTCTTTTAATTATATCGCTTTTGAAATGTTACTAACGTAATTAAATTAAATTGAACAATTCGAATTCATTTAAAACACGCATTGATAAATTCATTATCACCATATAAGAAATTAAGTTTCTAAAAGTACACAAACAATTAAAAAACAATTTCTGATGAAACAAATGAACAAATACATAATATATTAATATACAATTTACAGAAAATCGTTTTACTATATAACTGATTACGGTTTATTCCTTATTTTCAGTTATTTTTTTAACTTTTAACCATAATTGTACGCAAAAAAAATTACATTTACATTTACATTTACATTTACATTCACACTTACATTTACATTTAGATTTACATTTACATTTACATCTACATCTACGTCTACGTCTGGTCTGCGTCTGCGTCTGCGTCTGCGTCTGCGTCTGCGTCTGCGTCTGCGTCTGCGTCTGCGTCTGCGTCTGCGTCTGCGTCTGCGTCTGCGTCTGCGTCTGCGTCTGCGTCTGCGTCTGCGTCTGCGTCTGCGTCTGCGTCTGCGTCTGCGTCTGCGTCTGCGTCTGCGTCTGCGTCTGCGTCTGCGTCTGCGTCTGCGTCTGCGTCTGCGTCTGCGTCTGCGTCTGCGTCTGCGTCTGCGTCTGCGTCTGCGTCTGCGTCTGCGTCTGCGTCTGCGTCTGCGTCTGCGTCTGCGTCTGCGTCTGCGTCTGCGTCTGCGTCTGCGTCTGCGTCTGCGTCTGCGTCTGCGTCTGCGTCTGCGTCTGCGTCTGCGTCTGCGTCTGCGTCTGCGTCTGCGTCTGCGTCTGCGTCTGCGTCTGCGTCTGCGTCTGCGTCTGCGTCGCGTTCGCGTTCTGCGTTCGCGTTCGCGTTCGCGTTCGCGTTCGCGTTCGCGTTCGCGTTCGCGTTCGCGTTCGCGTTCGCGTTCGCGTTCGCGTTCGCGTTCGCGTTCGCGTTCGCGTTCGCGTTCGCGTTCGCGTTCGCGTTCGCGTTCGCTTTCGCGTTCGCGTTCGCGTTCGCGTTCGCGTTCGCGTTCGCGTTCGCGTTCGCGTTCGCGTTCGCGTTCGCGTTCGCGTTCACGTTCACGTTCACGTTCACGTTCACGTTCACGTTCACGTTCACGTTCACGTTCACGTTCACGTTCACGTTCACGTTCACGTTCACGTTCACGTTCACGTTCACGTTCACGTTCACATTTACATTTACATTTACATTTACATTTACATTTACATTTACATTTAATGAGCTGTTTAGAGTGGTACACTAGCAAAGTACATGTCGCAGGTTCAAATCCTACTCAAAGTAAACTTTTCATTTATGTGGTTAATAAATTAATGAACATTTTTTATATGTTTGATTTAGTGAATTTAATTAACACTGTGTATCACAATTACAAATTCAGAAAATGTATTTATATATTGGGTTTCTAAATACTTAAAAAAATAACATTATGAAATTGGTACCATTTCCAACATAATCGTTAAGTACCTTATCACCGTCAATATTAACAAGGCTTCCATTTATGGTCCAAACGGTTCCATAAGTGTGCTTATACTAAGAGCTACCTGACGAACACTAGATTATGTTGAAATATCTAGTTACTGTTATTTTCGTGTTATGTTAAAAAAATTATATTAAAAATATTCTGGCATTATATGTTTTTTAAATTAATTTATGATTCCTTTCTTTTGATTCATTGTGGGAATTAGGTTCCTGGTTTGGCCTCTTCCACGGAAAGATAATCTTACGGCTCCAAAGGGCCTGGCGCCTATTAAATAAATACGATTGAACCTTATATCTTCTGTTACATCTGGTCAGTTAGAGTATTTCCCACGCCCTGACTGAGTTTGCTGGACGATTTTACGCTACCGTCCCACAGCGGAGTTGAATTATAATTTAGTTCATTCGTTTAATACTATTATGCATTAGGATTCCTAGCAGTTTCCCAAATCGGGGGTCTGTTTCCCAAATACAAATAGCTGTTTCCAAAAACCGAAGGTCTGTTTCCCAACACAGGTAGCTGTTTCCCAGAAACGGTAGCCGGTTCCCACAGAAAATAAGTCAAACAGCTCATCCATTCTAGCTGACTGCTAAACAGCAGGACGCTTGATCCTAATTGTGGGTGGGTGGATGAACAAGCTCAGGGCCTTGTATTATGGTTCTGATCGAATTGTTTACATTTATTCATTATTTCAAAAACTTAAACATACAGTGCATATTAGCGTCAGACGTGTATGCAACTCATTTTACACAAATGCTTGTCCTTGCATTTTTTTCTGAACAGCGTATGACGTTCCTATACCAAATTAACGCCTACAGAAAGTTTTTTATTTGCATTAAAAAGATTACTCTTTAATACAGTTAATTTGAATTATTTAAATTATTTTAGTGGTTTAATAGAAATATCCTTATTTTATTAACTAATTAAGAATAAAAATAAAACCATAGAATACCGTTACGTTAATGCGAACTATACTAATTGTCAGCACAATTGAATATACAAACAAAACTACTACTACTACTTATTATATTACATTTAAACCTACTTTAAACATAAAATACTATATTAGAACTACCTGGATCCTACTTGTGGGTCGGTGGGTGGACAAGCTCAGGGTTTTATCGGAGAATTTTAATTGTAAACCTAAAATACTTCTATAGTTATTGAAATTATTAATTTTTACATATCAGTTATAATAAATTATGAATATTATTAAAAACAAATTGTTGGAAGTACTATGGTAGAATGGTGATCAAGTCTACAGAAAGTGCCTGAAGCAATCTTTGATGGGGGAGTGCTCCTCGGAAAGCTATTTACTGCATTGAGTATGATACATCATGCTATTCCTGATTAGGGTTTTAACTGTGTGCCATAAATTCAAAGTGTACAAATGAAGTTATTATTAAGACAGTATTTAATAAAAAAAATTAAATTAGACAATACCATTAAAAGTTTTATGAAACTGTGTGCCGATAATGCTTACAGTTCATTAACTTCTAATGAAGAAGATAGAATCTTAAACGATAAGATAAGAATGCAAAGTGCTGTTTCTCGGAAGCTATTCGTCGTAGAGAGTTGTGGAAAAAAATTTTATTACTAAAGTGTCTAAAAAAATACCGTGCAAAATATTTTCAAATTTGGAAGATGACCGCCAGGGGGCGTAACCGCTGAAATCCACCTAGTAAATGTACCAAAAAATTATATGCCTTTTAAAGCTCAGCTATATCCGAGTAATTTTTGTTAGACGTATCTATTCAAGTAAAGTGGTGGGGGGGTGATTCAGTGATTTTTTTAAATAAACAGCTGTAACTCCTAAACGACTGAACATATTTTCATAAACTTAGTCTCGTTGGAAAGAGCAATTATTGTTCCATCAAATCCATCTTACCAGTAATATATCTAATTTTTAATGATGCCGCTAGAGCGCGATTTTTGATATAATATCAGAAAATTGCAAAATTCTCTAAAAATTTAAATGCAACAATATGACTTTTTTTTTCATAAAAATGAGATGAAATCATCCCTAAATAGGTTAGTGAAAACCGCATCTCGATATCTTATTCATACCCTAAAATATCGAAGAAAGAAAATTTAGTTATGATAAAATTTGAAAAGAGTCGATATTACACCAGTATTTATTCTTATTTATTTGTCTTTTTCCAAGATTCAATGAAAAATTTCATCGTTTTATAATTTTTAAATAATGAAAGTTTTCATAATTTCAAAAATTAAAAAAAACATGTAGGGGCATAATAATCAATGCATAGAATATGCAAGTGCGGAATCTGCAGAATATTAGGAGTAGGCCATTGGGAAAAAGCAAATACCTAAAATCAACTTGTAAACAAATATTAAAATTTCACAGACAGTGTAACTTATGTTTGTTGCACAAGTAAGTTCTTAAAACTACCTATAATGTCTTTTACAGATGATGAAGCTGTTGATATGTGGTATATTTTGAATATCTTCAAAATGCGACATTGGCTAAGAGAATATACTCAGATCGATATCCAGATCGGCGTCTACGCGATGCGAGAATAAAAACGCGCTCAAGCGTCAGCACTAAAAATTAGACATATTACAGGTAAGATGGCAATAAATGCTCTTTTCAACGAGACTAAGTTTATTAAAATCAGTTCAGTCGTTTAGGAGTTACAGCTGTTTATTAAAAAAAATCACTAAATCACCCCCCCCCCTCCATTTTTAATAGGTATGTCAAACAAAAACTACTCGAATAAAGCTGAGCTTTAAAAAGCACATCATTTTTTGCTACATTTACTAGGTGTATTTCAGTAAAAAAATCACTCGAAAAGTTTAGGATGGCGGTTACGCCCCCTGGCGGTCATCTTGCAAATTTGAAAATATTTTGCACGGTATTTTTTTAGCCACTTTAGTAATAACATTTTTTACCGCAACTCTCTACGACGAATAGTTTCCGAGAAACAACACTTTGCATTCTTATCTGGCCACCCCGTACATACATAATTTACTATAGGGTGATGATCCATTCTATATTTCAATAAATGTTAAATCTAGCTTAAAAAATATTAATTCCGCTTATAAAGACACTTAATCTATTGTAACTGAATGGATTTACTGCTGGATATTAGAAAATGTTCACAACGGTGAAACAAATTCCTGATTGGGATGGACATGTGGACGAGAATCGGGAATATGGCCATCAAGTAATTTAAATGATTATAGAAAGTATTTTAGGTTTATTATATAAATACAATTATTTTTTGTCTGTTTTTTTTTATTTCATCTAAAAGATCAATTGATACAAACTATTCATTAGACCATATAAGCAATTTATTTTTTCACAAATTGTAAGTTAAAGATCTACTTATAAATCTTTGCAATTATCACAAATTGTGTCTCCATTCACACTATCCATTTACTAGATTTAAAATATCTAAAACTATATTTACATCTAAAAACAAAATGTTATGTTTGTTGCTTTCCCGATTGCCCTCAAACTACTTCATGTTTACTCACGTTTGAAACTCTTCAATTGGAGTTTCTTCTTGTTTGAAATACTCATAAAAGCGCACACACACACTTTTAAAATCAACTGTTTACATCAATATACGTTCACCATACTCAGTCTTAATTACTGACACACTAATTAATCGCTTTACACTTTTCAGATATCTCGAAGTCACACACATTTTTAAAGAGTTTTCAATAGGTGCTTTGGTTTAACCCTGCTAATTCCTTGTTTAATAATTACAAGTTGCTAACTGACTGACTGACTGATCCCAAGATACTTCACTACGGTCTATATAGGAAAAATGCGTCCTTGACTTGAGTACTTCAACTTAACCTACTTTTAGTTCTAAAAAAATACTTCACCTTGACTCAATTCAATATAAGTATCATTTGACCTTAGTCTACTTTTAGCATAGAGAACAACCTTCTTGTTTCCATAAACTAATTCTATTTTTATATTTCTAAGAATTTATTGTAATATGATACCCCTGCAGATCACTTTTAAAATTATACTTTTTATACTTCTAAGAATTATACGTGTGTGTGTGTGCGTGCGTGCGTGCGTGTGTGTGTGCGATGACCTTGAAAATTCTATTTTTAGATTTTCTAATTTCTCCGTTTAACGTTGACCTTAAGAAAAATATGCCCTTGACTTTGTAACGGTATAAACGGGTGGTAGAACGGGATTACAGATAAATTGGCCTTTTTGCCCCGACTAGCCAGCGTATGGGTGTAGGTCAGATGTTGAAAAATTTTGCACAGCCAGAATAGTAAATCGTACGTAAGTCAAAATAGGGGATGAAGACGTAATCAGATCGGTTTAGGGCGCCAGAATGTTTGGTAGTCAAAATAAGGGATGTCGTGCCAAAATTACGAGTACATAGCGTGTCTAAACATACAAAAAACATACGCTTACCTATCCGCAATCAATCCCAGGTGTGCTGGACAGCAACTCAGCAAACCACCTGAAATAGGGCTTCAAAAGCACTACACGCTTGTCAAATAAAAGCGTGATAATCACTCGATAACGTTACGTTACTACACCTCAGTGTAAATAATTAGGCATCATATAATAATCAAAACAAAAAAAAATATCACCTTTGCTGAATGCACTCTAAATGAATTAATACTCAACTAAAAATCAAATAAAACACTAAATATTATTAACGCTATTACTCAATAATAAAGAAAAAAAAAACTGGCACTTCGTTACGTTAAAACTAAATTACCGGTAACTTGCAATTTGCAAAAGAACTTTTCTGTAACACAAAAGGGTTTTCACAGAATTAAAACACATTTATAAAACCTAACAAAGCTATAATAAAATAATAAAAAAAAAGATAAATATAACCATACGATAATGCGTACCAACAAAAAAAAATACAAATGCTTAATGGGCGACAGAATGTCTGATCAGAATGCTGCTTAACGCCGTTCTAAATGGTTTAACCTATATATATATATATATATATATATATATATATATATATATATATATATATATATATATATATATATATATATTTCGTGGATTATATACCCACACTACTACAGGGTCAATTGCCCTTTAATACTAAAATAAATAACAAAGTGTGAAAGCGGAGCGTCAGAACTATAATTAATTACACTATATAAATTTAAAACAACAACTTAATTTAACAAAAAAAAACGACACCGCTTTCAAACCTTCGTTAACACAAAAAAAAATAATTCGAAACACAAAAAAAAAATAAATCTTGAAAATATTCAATAAAAGAAACACAATATTATATTACCTTAAGGTCTAGAATTACACCTCTCCTGTGTTACAACAAATGAAAGCGAACTAGGTGATCGGTTACTGCTATAACGGAAATGAAATCTTCCTGCTCTGACAAAATGATGAATGAGATGTTGACTATTGTTCTTTTATACACAAACGGTTCCTTGATTATATCTCGTTAAAACGTTACTGCATAAGTTAAAAAAAACTTCTTTTAAAATAATAATTTGAACGCTCAACTTGCTTGATAACTTTTAGCTTTTAAATAGTTTTATTCACATTAACAATCCAAAAGGTTAATAACTTGATTTAAATAACGATAATTTTAATATACAGCGAAAGTTTCTTTATATTCCAACAGGCTTTGTACGGCAAATAAGTGGCACTTCCAGAACGTTAATGTTAAAATCCGCAAAAGCGATATAAACCAAAGAGGTCACTGAAGCACTAACATAACACGACGATGATCTCTAGGTGACTTGATGACGTTAAATCGAAATCGGCACTAGGTATAATCCTTTGGTGATTGAACAGTTTTAATAAAATCCCTATACAGGTCTTCTTCAGAAGTAGCTAAACTACCCTTACTACACAAAAAGTACGTTCGTTAAACACCACAAGGTCCAAAATATCAACGTTCTAAACCACCCCTTAAAGCGTAACAACAAGTGCCACCGTACTAGTACACGAGAGCGCGATCAGTTTCAGAATCATTCAAATTATTACCAAAAATCCATCTTTGATTTTGAATCCGACTACTCACAAAACATCTTATCTAATTTAATTCCACCAATTAAAAAAACGGAAGGGGAAGATTTGATACCCCAAACACAAACTTCGTTTCCATCCGTCAGGGCTCGAGAACTTTCAAAAGTTCAAACGTCAGCAGACTTAACGCGAAAAATATCTCTATATTTTTATTTTTAAGTACAAACAATAAGGCCCACATTCAATCTCTATGATTCAAAACCAACATACTCAATATTACTCTGAACCACTATAACTACTCGTCTTTATGTCGCCAGCATGACATCATACACATATAAATCTACACTATTTCTATAATTTTTAAGGAAATCAAATGAAATAAACGTTATTTACACTTATATACAACCATATACAAATAAACGTTACTCAAACTTCTATAAACGGGGAATAATAAGGAAAAACAACCTAAATTACGGAATAATAATTCACAAAACAAAACAAACTAAAGCTCGCCACACACGCACCATCCCTAAAGGTCGCAACGCACGTAACACAAATTTATCTATAAAACTCAACTTGACAACAAAAAAAAATTTGTATATACGGAATCTAACTAAGTGCATAGAATTACAAACAAAATTACGCAATACGTATACAGGGTGTTCAAAATACCCTGACAACTTGAACAAGTTTCAACTTGTCGAATACCTAGTCACCTTGACCTACGGAGAGCTTGACTCATTACAATTTTTACACTGTTTACAAAAATGTTGCCTTCATCAAGTAAGGGCGTTTCTAAAAAATATTTCAATTGTGATTAAATTGTCTAAAAATATGATACATTTTCACTGTTGCGTAATAATTTACAGTGATTTGTTGTAAAGAATAGGATTGAGGTATTTGAAAGATGTTTGCGCAGCTAATTTACAGATAGGTCCGTGTCACGTAAACAATGAATACAAAGGAAACAGTTTATCTGCGTCAAAAATTAAACATAGATATTTTGTAAAAGCGTAATAGCGAAAGTAAGAGATTTCAATTTGTGCAGTTAGAAATACTTCTTTCAGCTTCTATGCTAAAGGAAGTGAAAATAATAATAGTCGACTATCTATTATCATAATCGAATCATCTAGTCTAATTAGATGTTGAATTTGGAAAAACTAAATGTTAATATAATTTTGAAGAGGAAAATATAGATTGACTTTATTTGTAAAGATGCAGAAGGGTTTAGGTTAACCTTATTTGATATTTTTTAACTTCTTTTTTTGATGTAATTAAGTGAAACATAATTAGCCCATTATGTAATTAATATACTATAAAGTTGCTCTAAGCACCCGAAATCTTATCTAAACTATCAAATTTAAAATAAGCCTTATCGTCGAACCTTATCATTTTGGTTAACAAATATATTTTTAGGAGATAAAATAGTGCAAGGTAAGTAGCTAGATTATTACATACCATTGAGTAAGACGAGAGGGGACGTACCAATAGTTTATAGGCGCGCAAATTGGAAGCACAGATGGAAGGGAGGAACACAAGAATTGATGCAACCAGTGAAACGAGTTGAGCAAAACAATAAGCTACCATATGCTCTAATGTGATTTAATATCGCGTCCATTCTTTCAATTTTGTGCATCAATAGGTTTAACACATTTTAGAGTTAGGACTAGGCATATTTTTCGTAATAATTGAAACAAATTAAATTCATCAAAATTGTGTATAATACTATTATTTAATTAAAATCAAATACATACATTTTATGAATATATAAATATATATCGTAAATACATAATTTTGCAACAATTTTATTTAGAAAAACACATTGTACGAACGTACATACATAGATATTTAGTGACCCGAAAATATTACAAATTTATTATAAAGCATGCGGTTTGAATATGAATATTCATTTTACACACACACAATGAATTCGTGTTTTAATATAAATTTCACATATTGATGAACTAATTGTATTAGATAAATGATGAGAAGTATATTACAATACTATGCGACAAACTTAATGATTTTAGTACAACAGGTAATAAATACTTTTGAGGCACACACAATTAAATGATGTGAAATTTTATTTTCGTAAATTTAGAAAAGAGCGTAGTGACTTTAAAATGACTTTGAAGAAGGTAATTTATTTACTTAATGTACACTTTAATTATTAATACAACTAATGTAAATTAGAAGTAATAGAAATAAATCAACCAAATTTATTTAAAATAGCAGACACTTATTACCGAGTAAAATATTTAATTTAATTTCTTTTAATTTTATGCTGAAAGATTATATTAAATTAATTTTTTGTTAAATCGAAGCCTAGAATACATTTCTCTACGCTAACCGGTATTCACTATAATTAGTCAGATAAAAATAAACCAATACTAAACTATACTTACGCGTGGAACAAAATGTTTTTTCCTGCTTCTATGCTTCGTTGACTTAAACATTCTTGTGCGGATAGATTAGCACAACACAACATGTAACCGTTTTCAATCGCTTCCAATCACTTTTTTATGCACTAAATTAAAAAAATGCGTTTATACATATATACGGGCCCTTTGCTAATTGCAGCGATTATAGTCAACACGTAACACAAGTTACTGTATACATTTTTTACCTTCCAATCTACATATACATATGTAGGTATAGAAGGTTATGTAATCGGGTTATTTATCTCTATCGCTAAATATACTTAGCTCATTTTACAACTTTTGGCCAAGTTTCGCCAAGATCGGCATCATGTCTGGATGTGTGTGTGTGTGTGTGTGTGTGTGTGTGTGTGTGTGTGTGTGTGTGTGTGTGTGTGTGTGTGTGTGTGTGTGTGTGTGTGTGTGTATGCGTGCGTGCGTGCATGCCTGCGTGCGTGCGTACGTGCGTACGTGCGTGTGTGTGGATGTATGTACTTACTTAAAATTTTGTATTTAAGCTTGTTTTCAGGCTTAGAGCTGATTAGATTTTGGAAGAAATGTAGTGGCTGTGCAGGGGGTTATTAAACGCAGTTTTTGGTTTTTATCAAATATTTCTAAAACAGCTGCATATTTCAAAGATATAAAAATACCTAGATATAGACCTTAAACATATTGATTAATTATGTTCTATGCAATTTTTTTATGTGACACGTAATTTAGCGACATGAGAGATCCTAATGTAGAATTTCAGTGTTAGTTCAATTTTTTTATTAACTGAACGATTAATTTTATGACAAAAAGTGTAGCAGTATTTTTTAAAGAAAATTTAATTTTATATAAATCTTCTTTATAAGGTTTTTTAATGTAAAGCGAAATAAATGTAAAAATTAAATAAATATGATTGAAAAAGCTGAAACTGTGTTACTGATATTTTTATAGAAGTGGGCGGCATTGGAATTTTTTTTACGTTACATGTATCTATGTCTATGAATCTCTATCTGACATGAAGCTGTAAACGTCATTCTCATAGGTTTTTGTTTTGTTTTTACAATGTTGCCTGTTTTGGTTATGAACGTGGAAAAAAGAGCTTGCATAGCGATCCTAAAAAAATTTAAATTATAGTATATTACTTTACAAGGTAAGTGAGTATGATTTACTCTACCAAGCATTGATCGAATCCCGAGCATACGCGAGGGATTAACAAGGCGAGGAATTGTTGTATGATTTTTATTACAAAAATTCGTGAGGAGAATCTTACGTCATTGTAGCAAAATTAAGTAGTGGTCCTTGCATTGGTACTATAGTAACCGTTTGTCATACAGTTACTTCCCTAGGGAAATAATACTATATCCCTGTTGTCATGCCAACTTGCGAAGGTTGTGTAAATATAACCTACTTCCCCAGCACGACATATTGTAAGTGCTACTTACTTGATTGATAGTGAAAAAAAATAAGGCGACTGGCCCAGACGGTATCCCAGCGATTGTCTTAAAGAAATATTCTCCCAAACTAGTACCAGTCCTATCTAAGCTCTGTTCGACCTATTCCCAAAAAAGGGTATAAGACCTATTCCTCAAACTGCCGACCAGTTACCATCACTTCCATTTTGTCTAAAATTATGGAAAAAGCCATCAATCAGCAACTGCTCTCGTTCATTGAAACTAACAAACTCCTTAGTGACCACCAATATGGGTTTAGTCAGAGTCGTTCAATAGGTGGTCTTCCTTCATATGTAACCAAAGTTTTGAACTATACATTAGAACAATCCGCTGAAACAGTTGTAGTCACTTTAAATATCTCAAATACATTTGAGCAAGCTTAGCATATGTATTTACTTGCTCAACTTGCCTCGTTTGGGTAAAATGATACTCTCATCAACTCCGTTACTAGTTTCCTTGATAAAAGGCGAACACGTGTCGTAGTTGATGGCCTTTTTTCAAAAGAAGTTAGCATTAACGCGGGCGTGCCACTGGGTAGCGCCTATTGTATTCCTGATATACATGAATGACCTTATTTCTTTAACAACTAACCCAATCCATTGCTTTGCTAACGATAGCATTCTTCATTGTAGTTCATCACAGTGTACTCATAATGGTAATCCATCTTCTACGACAAATCGAGACATGTAGCTGAAATGGCAAATTCAATCAACAAAGACATTCAATGTATTCTAAATTTAATGCTAACAAAACCCAGTGTTGCATTGTGTGTTCTAACAAAGATTAATCATTTCCTGTTGTAAGTATAGATGGCTCAGATGTTAAGCTTTCAGACCCCATTTCTTTGTTGGGAATGATTGTGTCTTCAAATTTATCATGGGTTGACCATCTTCTGCCAGCTTTCAAAATAGCTGTTCGTAAAACTGGATCTTTGTACTGATCTAAGCAGTACTTTCCCACCCGACAACTTTTCTGCTGTACAGAGCCCAAATTCGTCCTAATCTAGGAATATAGTTTTCACCTCTGGTTTATAAATGACCCGTCTTTAACTTCCTACAGTTCCTTGAGCATAGAATCGTCTCTTTGCATTATCGGTATTTCAATGGCAATTGAATTAGATTATTTGATATCATCATCATCACCTTTGCTAGGAATGCTCGGTTCGCTCATTCACATCATCAATATGCAGTACATTTCAACACTTTTTGTACCAAACGGGCGCTATCCACATTCTTCCGCACGGCGCCTAAACTCTGGAACGATCTCCCTAGTTCCTGTTTTCCTCTCATTTATGATGCGCAAAAATGTAAGGTATCTGCTCATAGGAACCTCTTGGCAATAATAAACGTGGACAGAGATAAAATAACAAAAAAAAACGGGTTAATTGTGTAACTAAATTTAAACAGGATGACAGTAATATGTATATGTATCTATTAAATTAAATGTATTACAAAAAGAAAATTAAATATATAATTTGGTTTTAAAGATTCGTATAAAAAAATAATGAATAAAAATTAACGTTACTATAAGCCAAATAACACAGAAAATACAACTAATCGGTGGCGCGAATAGTCGACGCAATGACTAAATTAAGCGTGCACAAAAATTATATTAATTTGTTATTATTTAAAATCATAATACATAAAACATAACCCAGTGCTCGAATAGGTCTCCCAGAACACGAATGATAATAAAAAGAACTTAAAAAAATATATCTGTATTATGCGCAAAAAAAAACAGAATGTTCTAATCTCACACAATTAAAATAACAGTAAACTTATAACAGTAATATTAATAAAAGGATTGTCAATAAAATTATTAATTAAACTTCAGAGAGAGATTAGCAGTAGACGGGCACTTGTCGCCGCCATCTTGGATTGTATGGGGCTAAACAACCAAAGAGGCCGTAATTACGGTGAAAATTCCATCAAGGGGTTAAAAATGACTACCGAAAAAAAACCATAGCTGTGAACTGACAAAAAATTTTTAACACAACAAAAAGGGCTCTAATTAGGGCGAAAATTCAATCATGGGTTGAAAATGGCCTCCGAAAAGGAGCCATAGGGGTGAAAAAATACGATCCCCATGTGGACATGCAAAAAAGTGAATGGTGGGTTTTCCTCAGAAAATCCAAGATAGCGACGACAAGTGCCCGTCTACTACTGAGATTAAATTAAAAAAAAAGGAAAGGATACAAAACTAAAGATGTTGGGATCTCACATATGCCAAAAAAGTAACGGATAAATAAATTCTTATTATGACTTATCTGAATATCATAATAAAACGTCAGTTACAAGTATTTTAATATCTAAAGGTGTAAACTACGCTTTATGCGAAAATTATACTTTATGTCATCAGCTGATTTGATGTTCGACAACACAAAGGTAGGTAGTTGGTCGTAAGAAAATACGTGTTTACAAAAAAAAAGGGGACGAAGTAAAGAAATACACATAATGAACTAGTTTGGGAAAGTTAGTAGTTAAACAATAATTTAATACATTAATAGTTATTTGTTATACAAGACGATAAAATACAATTTTATCGATGAGTGAAAAATGTTCACGTTAACTTTATCGTCGTGTATAACATTCCATTCTTTTCTATAGAAAATTTTTAACGAAAAATTAAAGAAACATTAATTGATTTAGTCACGTTTTAAGAATTCAGTGGTATGGGTTGATGTATCAAAGAAAATACTTTGTGGAATAGAAAGTTCATGTAATTCTACATCTTTTTTCACATGAAACAGGTTTTGTTCCAAAATTTGATATTTCAGGAAATGTAAATTGCAACATTGAAGTATTATTAATCCAAATAAAAATGAAAAATAAGTTGTATATTTATATAAATAAAAATAAAAAAAAATTAAAATCCTTTATCTACCCTTGCTGTTAAAGTTCAACTTTATCTACCCTTGCGGTTAAAGTGAAACTTGATATATTGATTTGGGTTGTTCAAAGCACACTTTAACAATTGCTATAGATAAAAGTAAATTTTCTTATAGGTTACAAAATATATACCAATGTATGAAATAAACGGAAACCAAAATTGCTGATGGAGGAACGATGGACAATTACGTAACACAGATCTGACCTTAAGTGAGTACTCGTTACACAATTTATTGAACCTCTAGTAATCGGTAGGTTCAGAAACAGGATAATTACAAATTACAGGCTACAATAAATTGATTTAGTTACAGATATCCAGAACTAACCGGGTAACGTACCTCTAAGGTGTAGTACGAGCCTTTGGAGAAGGTATCGAAACAATCAACATTTCACTGTGAGTGGTAAATAACAATAACAGTAAGGTGGTAGTAGTAGGCTAAAATAAAGTAGATAATTCACTATGATGTTAAGATTTAAATGAATATTTACTTACGGTGGAATGCTAGCTCAATAAGGAATTTGGTGCAATTGGTTGTTTTAGATTCTCAATCGAGAAAATAATTAAAGTGAGACAATAGCCAAAATATGTGCTTAATTATTTTAATTTTGATGGCCAATAATATTTCAGATCTCCTTCAATATAGGGCGATTTTTAATAACAATCGATACAAAGGAAAATGACATCAACCCAAACTTGACACTTAAAACCTTCAATATCAATGGTTAGCGGAAAGGGTTGAGGGGAAAATTTTTCACCGGAAGTGCTCTATTTTATTGTTAGTAACAATTATAAAAATTAAAAATTACCAAAAATTTGTTTATGTAGACTATACTCTTGAGTTTTTGTTGGATCGGCAACCTACAATACACCATAGTACAAACTTTTACATAATTATAACAAATTTACAGATAGTTGAAAATTAAATGCAACTACATTTTATTGCTCTTTGATGTAACAGACTCTATACAAAATTACGATAAAGTAAATCTAAGAAACGTTCATATGAATAGAATATAGGTCAGAGACTCCTTGAATATGTAAAACCACCCTGAATTTTTTTAAATTATTACTAATATACGATTTATGTGGTTCCACAATTGGCAATTCAAGTAAAGTGCAATCATTCAGAGTACATTTTCAAATAGTTGGCGTAAATCAAAACATTGCAGGACAACAGTCGTGGCAAGTAATTAATAAGATAAAAACAAAAAAGACCTAAGTTAGATACTGTGGGGATCCCGGAGTATATAATAAAGTCATTATATTGAACACCTGTTCTTTGGAAAAAAATTAAAAAATATATTAGAGAATCTGGATATCCGAAGCTTTTTAACTTATTACCAATGATCGCATGATCAAATCTCTCCCTCTCCCTCTCCCTCTCCCTCTCCCTCTCCTCTCCCTCTCCCTCTCCCTCTCCTCTCCCTCTCCCTCTCCCTCTCCTCTCCCTCTCCTCTCCCTCTCCCTCCCTCTCCCTCTCCCTCTCCCTCTCCCTCTCCCTCTCCCTCTCCCTCTCCCTCTCCTCTCCTCTCCCTCTCCCTCTCCTCTCCTCTCCTCTCCTCTCCCTCTCCCTCTCCCTCTCCTCTCCTCTCCTCTCCCTCTCCCTCTCCCTCTCCCTCTCCCTCTCCTCTCCTCTCCCTCTCCCTCTCCTCTCCCTCTCCTCTCCCTCTCCCTCTCCTCTCCCTCTCCTCTCCCTCTCTCCTCTCCTCTCCTCTCCCTCTCCTCTCCTCTCCTCTCCCTCTCCCTCTCCTCTCCCTCTCCCTCTCTCCCTCTCCCTCTCCTCTCCTCTCCTCTCTCCTCTCCCTCTCTCTCTCTCTCCTCTCCCTCTCCCTCTCCCTCTCCCTCTCCCTCTCCCTCTCCCTCTCCCTCTCCCTCTCCTCTCCCTCTCCTCTCCCTCTCCCCTCTCCCTCTCCTCTCCCTCTCCCCTCTCCCTCTCCCTCTCCCTCTCCCTCTCCCCTTCTCCCTCTCCCTCTCCCTCCCTCCTCTCCCTCTCCCTCTCTCCTCTCCCTCTCCCTCCCCTCTCCCTCTCCCTCTCCCTCTCCCTCTCCCTCTCCCTCTCTCTCCTCTCCCCTCTCCCTCTTCCCTCTCCCTCTCCCTCCCCTTCCCCTCCCTCTCCCTCTCCTCCTCTCCTCTCCTCTTCTCCCTCTCCCTCTCCCTCTCCCTCCCTCCCTCTCCTCTCTCCCTCTCCCTCTCCTCTCCCTCTCCCCTCTCCCTCTCCCTCTCCCCCCTCTCCCTCTCCCTCTCCCTTCCTCCTCTTCCCTCTCCCTCTCCCTCTCCCTCCTCCCTCTCCCTCTTTCCCTCTCCCTCTCCCCTCTCCCTCCTCTTTTTCTTTCCCTCCCTCTCTTTTTCTCCCTCTCCCTCTTCCTCTTTCTCCCTCTTCCCTTCTTCCTCTCCCTCTCCTCTCCCTCTCCCTCTCCCTCCTCTCCTCTCCCTCTCCTCTCCTCTCCTCTCCCTCTCCTCTCCTCTTCTCCTCTCCCCTCTCCCTTTCTCTTCTCTCCCTCTCCTCTCTCTTCTCCCTCTTTTTTTCTCCCTCCCTCTCCCTCTCCCTCTCTCCCTCTCTCCTCTTCTTTTCTCCTCTCCCTCTCCCTCTCCCTCTTCTCCTCTCCCTTTCTCCTCCTCTCTCTTTCCTCTCCCTCTCCCTCTTTTTCCCTCTTCTCTTTCCCTCTCCCTCTCCCTCTTCCCTCTCCCTCTCCCTCTCCCTCTTCTCCCTCTCCCTCTCTCCTTTCTCCTCTCTCCCTCCCTCTTCTTTCTCTCTTCCCTCCTTTTTCTCCTCTCCCTCTCCCTTTTTTTCTCTTTTTTCCTTTTTTTTTTCTCTTTTTTTTTCTTTTTTCTCCTTCTTTTTTTCTCTTACTCATTCACTTCTTCAACCTTCCACATTTGCCACTTCCGAATTATCAGAGCCTACAGATTCTATGTTTCATTTACACAATTTTTTTGTATAGCTCGACCCCCAAAATTCCGAAATTTTTGTTAATGGAAACGTTTATGGAATATCAATGGAGCAAATCTTGTCATATGGGGAATTTGCGTTTGTAGATTACCCCAACCTTGAATTCATACTAGATACACCACAAGATTCAGACATCAGTTACATTGTGGACCGTGATCTGGACTATGCGTTGGAATTACACGAGCTTTATAGTGACTTACCCCTAGCTCTGCAACACATTGCTCCACCTGGTTACAAATTAAAAAAAAATATTTCTCACAATGTATTCGAAACGTAATTAATGGTCAATAGTGATTTCAGTAAACTAATGAAAAATGTGCGTAAATATGTAGATATCCTTTTGGTGATCAAGTGGGAGGGTCGATATGGTGCTGGTGCGTATATTTCGAAACCAAATTTCCTTAGCTGTACCATATGCGATAAAGATATGATAATTATCGAAATGAACATGTTGGAGGATTTTCTAAACAAAGCTATATATGCAGGATTTGCTGTTCGAGACATTTCTAAAACTTTCCTGTACGACTTCCATTACAATTATGTGCTACCAGAATTCGGAAATAAAGCCAAGCTAGTGTATACTGATTCAGGTAGCTTGATTTATGAGTTCTCTGTACCCGATATTTATGAGTCCACGAAATGAAATATTTGAAAAATTCGATATATCTGATTATTAGTTTGTGGGGTTGTGTGCGGGAATGTACAGTTATTCAGTTAGGGGGGGGGCAAAATTACAAAAAATCTAAAGGTGCTACTAGAGCCAGTGTAAAACGAGTCCTGGGGCTACGTAATAATACCGGTAAATATTTAAAGCGTTCCTTGAAAACATTGTGCACAGTCGTGATTCCTGATTTTCACCTAAACTACACAAAAACATTGTTAGTAAAAGAAATTAAGCTAGATAAGTGTATTGTAGAAATGTATAGTACCATAAAGGATGTAAATATAGTTTTAAATATTTTAAATGCATATAAGCAATTTATTGCCTAGTAGTAGTATGAATGGAAACACAATTCGTGGTAATTTCATAGACATTTCATTGACTAAAAATAAGCACAAGTCAAAAACGGTAATCTGCCTCCCAAGGTACAGTTAGCCGTTTCCCAGAAACAGGTCAAAAGCAACTCACTGTTTATTGATTGTGACTTTAATCAAAAGTGGTGGGGAAAAACTGCATCACTGATAGCGCGATGTTCCCATAGTGACCTCGTTCTACTATACACACATATTATTTCTCTTCAGTGCATTTTGTCGCCATGCAGTTATGCAATACAAATTACACTATTGCATATCATGTTATAAAGTTATATCACCAAGGTCTAGGTATCAGTGAAATTAAAATTTACTAATCGTTTATCATCGTAAGGATTAAGTATTACTTTATTTTGTTTGATTGTAAACACATCATGTTTCTTGGATCTTATCAGATGTTGACACCGAACTCCACCACCTGTACAATATGAAGAAAAAGTTTTATAGTTGATTAGACCACTTGATACGGCAAATTGCATTTTATGTTTAAAGTAGGTTTAAGTGTAATTACAATAAGTAGTAGTTTGGTTGTATTTTCGTTTATTATATAATGTTATGTAAAGTTAAATGACAGTTTTACTTGTAACTTGGTTTTTTAGTAGCATGGTGAAATAACTACATGTTTAAATTATTTTATGCTTTATTATTATTTAGAAATAACACCACCACATATATAAACAAAGTGTCTAGATAAGCGGAAGTACAGTTAAAAGTGAAAAAAAACCCTTAAGTGTTACATGAATTTTCATTCAAAACATAGTTTGTCTCAAATCATTTGTACCAGGAAAATGTATGCAACATATAAATTTCTACGTCCAAACAAACCAGTAATTTTGTAAATTTTAAATGTTTTAATGAATTTAAGTATAAAATTAAAAAATAATATCTATTTAACAGTTTTTAAGTGCAGTTCACAATAAAATGATGTTTACTCTATATGAGATAAATGTAATTCTCATATAGGTGTGTGTATATGGTTTAAATTTGAAAAAGGTCCGGTTTTTAAGTAATAGTTAATAACGTCACGTCCGCATCCTACTATACACATATATTCATCTTCAGTGCGTTTTGTCGCCATGCAGTTATGCAATACAAACTACATCATTGCATATCATTCTATAAAACTCGTACATTGTTGGCCACGAAGCGACACTGCTATAAGTGTAGTCGTAGACGTGATTGTACCGAGATTTAGATTGTGCTGCCTTGCATTTTGTACCGAGATTTCTGAGTCTCCATGCATGTGTTTTTCTTTATTGTAGTATTTGACATAATACATAAAATCATTTGTAATTTGCAAATCAAGTTTTAAAAATGTGGTTATCGCCTTTTAGATTCCTCTGCATTATTAAAATAAGAACTGATAAAAAGAATTGTTCCTTTAAATAGTGCTTCTGACCAGTAAACTTAATTTTCAACGCTTACTTAGCTGTCGATTATTTTGAAATTTAGTAATTAGGCGTGCACAAATATTTGAGAAGTGTTTTGTTTCATTTCGTTTACCTACTCTGTCAATGAATTAATTTGTTACTCAAAATTTGCAAAATCTATATTAATTCAATTGTTCTTAATAGGTAATTATTATCTTCTAATTTATAGCAATTCTTCGATTTTTGTATATCGATTATCATTTGCAATTCTTTTTAGATTGTTCATACTGCAGTGCAAAAATGTTATTCGTATCATCGTGTTTTGCGAGGAGCAATTAAAATAAAAGTATTATAGATATCCATAGTCGTCGCTTTTTTTGCGCGACTATGCTCTTCTGGTTGTTTACTTCGTCTGTTTCCACGACAGTAAGTATTGTTTACTAATTGCTAAGAATAAATACGACGGTAAGTATTTTAGCGTTCTAGAACGGTAAGTAAATTTATTTAATTTAAAATAACAAGTTTGATAACCCAGTGAACATCTGGCTCTTTAAGTTGCGGCATATTTGCTACTTAATGGTTGAAAAATGGCATACATCGATTATTAAGCCGTTTTTGTTATTGGTTAAACTACTTAGGCACTTAAATATTTATATATTACCCCCTTTAAGAAACATGCTCTTTAATAGCTACTTAAACGGTTTTTGGAATCCATTAAACAGCGCGATCTTTTAAGTCTGTTTTGTAGTGTTTTTTATGTTTCATAAGAGCCAAATGATGACCCTAAAGTCCGTTTAAACAGAATATGTACTCCATTAAAGTGATATCCCATTAATGGCGTTAGGGGATACTTTAAAAGAGGCTCATTAATTAAAATAAGTGATTTAGGTAGCATAATCAAACATGGATGTCTTGAAAAAATTTATGAAAAATGGGACCTTTTACAGGCAGCGAAGAAAGAGGAGAATAGAAAAATGGCAAAAACTCCTGCAGAATTCCAAAACATTGCCTACATCAAATATATGTAAGATGAGAAATTTACTACATGTTTACTTTCGAAAATGGAATTATTCATACATTTTGGATCTATCATCAGCTAGTTTGGAATCTGATACAAATAACTACTTCGAAGATATCGTGGAAAGTGAGATAGAGACATCAGTAGACATACTAATGCACTTCTGATCCAGATTTGTCACCAGATTTGGACAAAGTCTCCGTAAAAATCACTAGATTTCAAGATTGGTAACATTGCCTGCTTAAAAGTCACCTCTTCAAGGCCACATGGTAAGAAAGGTTGGTAACACTGTTGAGTTCCCCACTTCAAGGTCACTCTCATTGCCAAGGTTATTATAGTACACACACCTCGCTTCAAGGTCGCTCACATTGCTTATATTCAAGGTGCTCGCACGCGTTCCCCGCTTCAAGGTCGAAACGCCTAAGTACATGGTTTTCCAAGGTCACACATTGCCTGCATCAAAGTATATTCAGAAAGGTCATTGAAGTAACTATATCTGAAGAAGGCACTAGAAAAGTTACTAGATTGGTTTTCAAGGTCATTAACTCTCCCGTACAGATTGTGGACTTCAAAGTCAATGGTTTTCAAGGTCATCGTACACATTACCTCCATATATTGTTCAAGGTCAGCACATTGCCTACCTAAAAACTACAAGGTTTTTCAAGGCCACGTTCCCTACATCAGTCTTCAATGCCAGGAAATGATCACCAATCAATCCTCGGGATGAGTGTTAATTTTCACGGTCACGCCCCCCAGGAAGTTCATTGACCTCTGTCTCAACCCCTGAGGTGTTATCTATGCGTATTTCAAGGTCATCAAGCAATTCTTGAAAGTTTACTTTGTCACGCCTCCCAGTGCACTGACCTCAAGTGGTTCCACAAAACAGGTAGGCGTCTTCCAAAACAGGTAGCCGTTTCCCCTCATTTCAAGGTCACACCTCTGAGAAAAGAATAAAGGCGATCCATTGTTCCGACCGAGTTATAATTTATAAAAATAGATTGTTATCTAGATACCCCCCACCGTTTTTAGGCTCAATTCTAGGAAATCAATTTCCAAGAACAAGGGGATTCATTGTTCAAGCCGACGTTTCAGAGTCTAGGCTTACAATTTTCAAGGTTACACCTCTGAGAAAAGAACAAAGCCGATTTGGCTGAGTTATAACTTCTAAAAATAGATTGTTATCTAGATACCCTCCACCTCAACTTTGAGAAATCAATTTTTAAGAACAAATGCGATCAATTCTTCAAGCCGACGCTTCAAAGTTTATGTATATAATTTTCAAGGACACACCTCTGATAAAAGAACAAAGGCGATCCATTGTTCTGGTTACTTAGTCATAGTTTCTAAAAATAAATTGTTATCTAGCTACCCTCACCATGTCAAGTCTGAGAAATCAACTTTCAAGACAAAGGCGATCCATTATTCAGACTGATGCTTCAAGGTCATGTAACAAGTAAAATATTTTTTATAAAACTTATAATTTATTAACCACAATATTCATCTATATATATATATATATATATATATATATATATATATATATATATATATATATATAGATAAAAATCGATTTAAGTCAATATACATATTATGGGAAGTTTGATGTACTGTCAGTTAACATTTTGTAATACCTTTGCTGGATCATATCTATTCTATTTATTATTTGTTTTTCACATTTAATTTTCTTCTAATGATTCTCGTTTAATGTGATCCACGCCACATCATCATCTTTCCTAATAGGTATTTTCAACGCTTCATTATAATGTATCAGAATCTGAGATCCTTTTACTTTGAGACATTGTTCGAGACTTATTACAAAGCTACGTACCTGAAGCGTTCTTTGACCTCTCCTGATAGCTATACATTTATAGTGAGTATATTGCAACATATTGTTATTCCTGATTAGTGTTTTAACTGTGTGCTATAAACTCAAAGTGTGTAAATGAAGTTATTATTAAGACATTATTTGATAGAAAAATTAGCTTAGACAATACCATTAAAAGTTTTACGAAATTATGTACCGATAAAGGTTCGTTAACCTCTAATGTAGATAGGATTTTAGATGAATTTACTTTGTGACATACCCCTTAAAATGTACATATACAAATTATTATGGGGTGATTCATTGTGTATGAATGTTAGCGTACAAAATATTGTTTATAAAGGCACTTTCTCTATTATAAGTGAATGTATCGAGACAGCAGCATATTATGCTAATTACAAGTGCCTCCCTATTTTAATTGAAGTATTATTAGAACAAAACATTACATATAAGTTTCAACCGTGGGAAAATGAGGAGCACCACAAAATTTACCGCTGGATTTTGGAAAACATTGAAAAAGGTGAAACAAATTTCTGCTTGAGATGGACATGTGGACCAGATACGGGAATATTGCCATCCAGTAATTTAAACGATTATAGAAATACTGTAAGTTTACTACATAAGATGATGTAATATTTAAAAAAATAAAATACAATTATGATTTTTTTATGTGGTTTTAATTCATCTAAAAGTTACAAAAAATCAGTAGAGCTATATTATAAAACCAAATCGTCTTTATTGATCCATGATCTTTTATCCAATCTCCACCACTTTACGAATAACTTATTATTCTTCTAGCGAAGTACTTTTTCCACAAGGTACACATTCGGATACTTTGTTTTCTGTAAGTCGTGTTCATAAAAGCCTCCCAGTACAGGTGATCCTTTCATGTCTTCCAACATGAACGGGGTGGGTTAGTAATGCAAACTTTCACAATCTTAAATAGTTCACTTGACCAATTGGGGGTGTATCATTTGGCGAAAATACTTTTAAACTTACTGATTCGTACTATATCACCTACACAATAACGATTCCTAGCAACTGTTTTTATGTGAGTATAAGCTTCTAGCTTTGTATTATTACCGACATCTTTGGGCTTCATTCCTGTACTTCTATGCTTACGATTGTTATAATCCATCGTTACGGTGTCAATTGTAGCAATCCATTTATATTTACCCTGTAGGCTGAATAACCTATATAGAGCAGCCTTAATGGTCCTGATCACACGTTCCGAAATTGCTGCCTTCTTTGTGCTATAGGTGGAGTAATGTTTGACTCCATAACGCTGCATTAGTTTAGTGAAATGTTCATTGTATAATTCTTTTCCTGCATCTGTCCGCAAATTGGAAGGTTTCCGGCCCGTTTTGAAGATTGCTTGCATGGCCTTGGCAACTTCCATGCCCGTTTTCGTTTTTAATCCTTTGGTCCACAAGTATTTCGAAAAACAGTCAATAACCACTAAAATATACTTGTACCCCTTATTTTTTCTTGCGGGTTTGTGCAATTCATTGACGAATTGTAATTTGGACATGATACTAAATTATCCACAATTTCTTTAAGTTGATGTAGTTTTTCCTCCAACACTAGATAAGCGTTAAAGTTTCGTTTAACAGCTTTCTGAACTGCTTGCAGACAAAAATCAACGTATCGTTTACTTATAGCATCACCATCTTCTTCCGGATCCGCCAACGGTGTCAAACGGTTTCCATCCAAATTCGACCTTGTCGATAAATAGTATTGCTTGGTGATGACATCTTGAGGATCTATGGGGTTGGCAACATTGCTGTGTCTCTTATTCTCGATATCGTTTACTTATAGCATCACCATCTTCTTCCGGATCCGCCAACTGTGTCAAACGGTTTCCATCCAAATTCGACCTTGTCGATAAATAGTATTGCTGTGATGACATCTTGAGGATCTATGGGGTTGGCAACATTGCTGTGTCTCTTATTCTCGATATCGTTTACTTATAGCATCACCATCTTCTTCCGGATTCGCCAACTGTGTCAAACGGTTTCCATCCAAATTCGACCTTGTCGATAAATAGTATTGCTTGGTGATGACATCTTGAGGATCTATGGGGTTGGCAACATTGCTGTGTCTCTTATTCTCGATATCTAATTGATTATCATCAATAAGTTGAAACTGAGGGGTTAATTTCTTAAATTGATACTGGGCACGTGACCGTCCAAATTTATCAAGGGGCATTTTAGTTATGATATGTCGATATCAATGTATTCTGATTTATATTGTTCAGAAAACTAGTGTTTGGTCTTTCAATGTATCCATCTTCATGCAATTCCTCTACAATTGACGTTATATTATTTACGACACCTGTGTTTCCAGCCAATTTTTCTGCCCACAATACTTCTAGATCACGAATTAGTTTATGTACATCGTTCCAATACTTATATCCAATCGGTCCATTTGTTAATTCGTTAAAAAACATATCTCCCCTTCCTGAGTTGTGGGTGATGATGCTGACAGTAAGGGTTTGATTATTTGTGTATACCTTTGGTGCGGCTTCCTCGAATATCTCCACTTACATAATAATCTCGCCTTGCAACATTCGTAGCTTCTAAAATACTTTTATAACTTTTTCTATCCTTTTAATTTACTGGATTTAAATCGGGTTCATTTATAATAAGCAGATCATATAAACCTGGAGTCCCTTTATACGTGACGCCTTTAATAATCATATCGTTTCCTTTGATTGTGATGGGGGTATTACCAATTGTCCATTTGTCTGTTTTGGTGTCGTAGTGGACTCCATAAGTGTGATAAATAGCACCTTCAAGATCCCTCATAATACGTTCAACATATATACGAGGTAATTCGGGGTACTGCTCGAGAAATTCTTCAGAGATGGGTTCATTACAGGAATCACCTGCTATACTAAGAGGTTCTTCTTCCTCGGCGGTAATCTCTCCCACGACAGATGTTTCTAGGAAAGGTGGTGTACGAGGAGGGGGATTTATTTGAAAAAACGGAAGCTGAGCTAAGGGGTTTGTAGCACTCTTTCTTGCTAATGAGGGTGAAATAAAGCGTGCAGCAAGCGGGCTATTAGGAGTAGTAGCATGCCTTCTTCGAAATATGAATAAAGGCGGGTTTTTGAGTTTAACGTCAACGGGCTCCTTTTTGGGTGTTCTTTTTTATCAGAATGAATTCTATTCACTATTTCAGTTAGAGGTTTATAAGTACTTTCAAACGTTCTTTCATTATCAATGCGGGCAGTTTTAAGACTGTTATATTTCTGCTGTATTATTTTACGAGCCTGAATAATTTTTCGCTTTAATATCATTTCCTTATTATCCATTGTAGCAAATTTGGAGTTTGAATAGATAGCTCTTAATACATAAATAGATGAGTAACTAATAAACCACTGCAAGCAGGTTAATGTATTATACAGGGTGTAACAAGACAGGTTCCAGTTTACCCTGAGCTACTTAAACTGAGCAGTTAAGGTATTATATATTCATCAAACTTTTTCCTGTAGCGACCATTATTGACTTCAGCATCCTTATTTATGATTATGCTTATGGTGGGGCTTATATGATCCACATACACATATTTTAAGTTTAACTAATCTTGCTCAAATAATATAATTAGATTCGCATTGTCACGAATTAATTGCTTTGGAATTTTGCTGTAAGTTTGAACCAAATAGAAACAGTCTATATTGTTATGTCTACCCATAGAAAAATATGCCCTTATGTTATTTTGCTTTTCACAGGCGATATCATCAAAGATAAAGATAGAGTTTGCTTTTGCACAATTCGGCTCAATCACATCTTGATTATCACTGAACGTAAAGTAACCTATATCCTTTATCGGAAGTAGGATTTCTTGTAAAAGTTTGTACTTGCTTCGATTTAATGACTTGGAGTATACGTATACATGTTTAAATTTAACCATTTTTCTCAGTAAGAAAACTAATCATTGTGTTTGTTTTGCCACAGTTGGAGGAGCCACATATAATGCCACGTATACTATTAGGAAGTAAATCACCATGTTTGTAGTACCAGACTCTTCACCAAAGTCATGGTTTTGAATTGGAAGATTTTGTTTCTGCTACTACTACTTTCATCTTTGATGGATGAAATGAAACTAGACGAATAATTACAACATTTTTATTTATATACTAGACATACAGATTATAATTTTTTCACTTCTCCGATGAGTGGGTTGTATTGCACAATAGCATCGTGGAGAATAAGACCATAGGCAACGATTCCATTATCCAAAGGTGTTAGAGATTCCATTTCCAATTTGATGTCTAGTGTTGAGTTTTTCCATTCTGTTTAGGACAGTCCATTACAAATACTGGATAAGATTTGAATTCGGTGTAGTTGAATAACGCACCTGTATTATCTTCACCATAGTAGTCACATCGGAATTTAAAAAAATTGCGACAGGTCGGTATGTATTGGTTAGCACTGAAGTTCAAATGCATTGCTTCGTAGGGATAATACTCGGAACTCAGATGTACTGTAAGGTTTCTTATGTTAATGTGACCAAGATTTCTGGCTCTTGCAGACTTTGTGTACCTTTTACCTTGTTGGAATGTAACAATTATCCAACGTGGTTTTACCAGTTGCGTTGACGTTTTTATTGGCCATATATCAGAGGTTGCTTGTTTTAAAGCAGGTAATTCATATAGCTCCCATTGACGAAATGGAACAGTAATAATAGAATTCTTATTGATTCCTTCAAACAAGTCCAGTTTCGCGGCATCACTAAGGGTTAAGTGTGGTATTTTCCATTGAATTTTATTTAGGGTTATTTCCGCATCAACGACACCATAGTAGCAGTTGGTATCGCTTCTAGATCAAATTAAAATCAACTCTTGACGCATATTCACGATCACTTGACGATAATCCTCCATTATTCCAAATATGTGGTTCAATGGTATGCATACTGCAAAGGATTTTCTACTTGTAATGGTTCCTCATTCTTTGGTGACCACCCCAAATGGCTTAATGCTTTGCTCTTGCTTGTCGTATAAGAAATATATCCTTTAAGTGTAGATGTTATGTCGGGATTACGGCAAACGTCCACTCTTTGACTGCCTAACTCATAACGAATCTCTTCGAAAAGGAAGTTGGGGAAATTTTTGGTTAAGTTGCATAATTTTCCTTCATCTTCTTTCTTCAGCTTACCTTCTATGTACAGAAAACTATCATAAGTAGCTGTAATTAGATCCTGACTTTGAATTAAAATGCGTATTTCTTCGGAAGGTCCATACTTGGAAGACCCATACGGAAGATAGGTGTGAATATCTCATTTAATTATGTCATCATCAAAATGTACGTTTTGAAAGGTGTTTAATGATTCGGTCATTGTGTGTCTGTAGATGCTAACCATAATGAGGGTTGATGACAAATTAAAGATTTACTATAGGGATGATGTCTTTTATATGAATTTCTTCTCAAACCTTTAAATTAATTGTTATATGCCTTTGAAAAGCTTAATTACTACAAATACATTACATTACAGTTTGTTTAATTCAAATAAATTTTTCAAGAAGGCAAATCTATCACTACAAATACTTTCATTGTTATACAAAGAAAATCCCTTGTTCACACTATATATTGCATTTTTTAAATTACACGCATACTTTTGAATGCAAACCTATTGTTTTAGCAAAATTCATTGTACATATAGTTATTTATAGCGAAACCTTTTTCTTCATAATACATTTTCATTAAAGTCTGTTAATCATTATATTACTAATTATGCAATGTAGTTTTGGGAAGCTTTATTGTTAAATTATTAAAAATAGTTACTACATTTTTAAAGAATGCAGATGCATTGTGTGTTTTATGCAAAGAAAATCCATATTAGCTTGAATATTACATTTTTTTATACATTATTGCAAATTTTTAAGAATGCAAAGGCATTATTAACAAACAAAAAAAACCCATTGCTCAATAAAACATTGACTTTTTACGCTTTGCATATTTTAGATGAACACATATGCATTCAGAGGACTTCGACATTGCGATACAATAATTTCAGGTTGCGATGTGTGTAAGCGGAACATATCATTATGCAAAAGAGATACACATTAAACAAGTAAACTTCATTCAAGGTCTCTTACACAACAAATTTATTTAATATTTCTTCGAGATACATTAATATTTTAATTCATCATCTAAACTAATTATTTACCACATATTACTGGAAGGTTCATGCATTACTAAAATGTACGTTTTGAAACATGTTTAATGGTTTGGTGACTCAGAACTTTCAATCTAATTGATGTTACAATGTATTTCTCTGCAGATGTTAACTGCAATGAGGGTTGATTGGGATAAAGTCTTTTGTATGAAGATGGAATTGTCCTATGATTAATTCGAAGACCCATGTTCTTTTAGTTCTAAGCGTTCCGTGTATGGTTCACGGTTTCCTTTAGATTTGTCAATTTTATTGTTATATTACTTATTATGTCTGTGTTTACTTCTAAATATTGAGTGTTGGTTGAAATTTTATCCAAACGATAGCCTGAGGGGACGAAAACGGCAGTTTCATGTATTACTTTTGCAGGTTTACCGTTTCGAAAAGTTCCCTTTATAATGTTGCACTCTACATGTAGATTAGTGTGTTTAATTATTTGGATGTCTAACGCGGACGTATGTAAAATATTCGCGTCTAATATTTTAGGCTCAAAACCGAGCATGGGCCCAATGCTACTTTCTTTAATAAAATCGATCTCAAATGAACTGTTTATCTCACACCTAAGCATATTGTTGTTTGCCCTAATGACAAATTTTTCTGTGGGTATCTTTGATTTCAAGTAATCACTAATTTCATGTATCCCATAGGCACCGTGTGGAATATTAATCACTCGCAAATGAGATGAATTTGTTCTAAAATAAAATCTATCGCTGCTCGTATAAATGTTTCTAATGCTGTTGCACGTGTAAAATCCCACAAATCCAACAACGTATTTCTTCTCCAAATCTAGCTCTATCGGTGGATAGAAGTTGCAGCTAGTTATGTTACTAACACCTTATAAACTGAATGTTATTGGCATAAATGACAAAATTTAAGGTTGTATCGATTATTTATACAGAAATTGTAGGCATGGGTGCCCACAAATAATGCTATTAAACTCCTGATCTTGATTGTAATTATAATAAATTTTACTTCCCCGAAAGTAGTTAATCACTTCAACTGGTGGTCGAAGATTACCGAAACTATCGTAATACCATACCTTTTCACCACGCTTTTTGTAGCAAACCCAATGTGTACCCGGTCCGCTTTGACTATCTAAGTTGATGATTCCAGATTCATTTTTCCATGGTAATTTAGGCATAAAAATACCCCTAAAGTATGGTACATCTTTTGTGTATTTCTTTAAATCAATATCTGTTAACGCCCTTTCAGGTAATCTACTCAGTTTTTTGGAAACGGTTTTAAGTATAATGCACCACCGCCACTAGATTTGTATGGTTTTAGATAAAGTGCGCCACCAGCGATCGATTCCATCATGCGATTATGGCGCAATGTCTCTTCTTGCAATTTTTTGGAATTTTTTGCATCATTGATTGCTTGGGCAATTCCCGATGCGCCGCCAGCTAAAGCGCCGATTGCCGATAATCCTGCGAATAATAGAATAAGAAATGGTAAAACACCTCCTTGTTTAGGTAAGGGAATTACTCTAGGAACTTTAATGTTTTTCTTTCCCCCTAACGTTTTTACTATACGTTGTGCTGTTGACAGTGCTGACTTTATTGTGTCGGTGAAATCTCCGTTAGATTTAATTTTTTTAGCTATTGTTTTTCATACTTGCAATTAACTTCCATCATTCTTCTTCTTCTTGCACCTACGTTTACACCCCATTCCAAATTTTCTCTTTGCCTTCATGGCGGTACCAACTGCTAAAGCTGCAGCTCGTTCACCTAACGTTGCATCTGCCGATTTAAAGCGTTCCCCAGCTTTTTCTTCTAAAATTTTATCTGCTCTATATCTGATTTCTAAATCTCGGTAGTCTCTATAACTGATATCATGCAGTTTGCACTGCGCATCTAATTGATTAATACCGGGGTCACCGCGTGCGAGTCGTTTCTCTAATTTTGTACCGAGACCACAATACTGGTAACCGGGTAAATGCAATTCCACCGGAAGTTTATTAATTAGCGTATTCACTAAAGCATCTGCACTCTTCGGCTTCTTACCTATCATTGTTCACCTTGAGGGATAGTGCAGGGTATTTATACCTAAAATCGAGAGCGTAAAATCTTTATTTTTAGTAAATGCTATACATTAGATAAGCAGGGCGATAGTACAATATTTCCATTAAGCATACAGTGTTATGTGAATTAATATTATACTTGGCATTTATAACATCATGAATGTCTTTATGAATGTCATCATCACCGAATTCCTTCTCACGAAAGCTACGGTAGTCAACCACTTGTCGTATGAACTTTTCATAGAAACACGCCAGATTGTAAGATTCAAGAAATTCCAATCTATAGCTTATTATATCCTTCAAATCGAATAGTTCTTCTACATGATGGGCATTGAATGTACAGCAGTTGTAGTTTTCTATCATAACAGTTTCTAAAATTCTCTCATATCCTTTAATCAATTCCCAATTGTACTAAATACTGAGATTGCTAGATAGAGATTCGTAATCTTGCCCATGTATTATGTCCCCCTCGTTTACATGTGACCAACCAATTTGACTTTCAATTTCTTGGGATCGGAAAAATTGTACTTCTACATATGAATACCATCTTAGAAGTTCATCCCATTCCTTCACGTCTAATCTCACATTATTGCTGTTGCGACATCCCATACGTACTACTGGTGCAAGGTTAAGGTGTGTACTGTATCCAATTTCAATATGCGTATCGTCCGATAGTTTGTAGGAAGCACAATCGATTAAGTATTCATTAGCTGCCAGTTTATACACCTCATCCATATGTTGAAATGGTGATGATGACCAGGTGGAATAACCTTCATGTTGTTTCTCTTCATTTTTACTACTACTACTACCATCACTATTTTGACAGCATGAACAACACAATGTTAAATTAGTATTCATATTATAACTACAGCGGTATGAGGTATCCGGCAGTGAACATCGCTCCAGGAATGATTTTATTGCTGCTTGCATGACTTTACTTATCCACAACTGCACCACGACTAAACACTATTTTTGAAATGAGCATGTTTACATATGGTTGGATGCACTAAATGTTATGTTTGGGTTTTTCCGACTGCATCCAGACTACTCACGAACACATCCTTTGTATTTAGCATCGTTTTAAATCCCTCAATTCGATTTTCTTTTTCTTTGAAATACTCGTAAAAGCGCTGAGGTAAAACACATTCAAAGTCCTCTGTTTCTAAAACTATTCGTTCACCATACTTCGTATTAATTACTATCGCATTTATAACTTTATATTTTTTCGATACCTCCAGGTCACATACATTTTTATAGAGTTTGCAATAGGTGCTTTGGTTTAACTCTGATAATTCAATGTTTAACAACTTACTAACCGATTGATCTCAACACACTGCGACTTATATGTTCTTGACTTTGAAGCGTCGGCTTGAACAATGGATCGCCTTTGCCCTTGAAAATTGATTTCCCAGAATTGATGTGGGGGGTATCTATATAACAATCTATTTTTAGAAATTATGACTCAGCCAAAACAATGGATCGCCTTTGTTCTTTTCTCAGAGGTGTGACCTTGAAAATTGTAAGCCTAGACTTTGACGCGTCAGCCTGAACAATGAATCCCCTTGTTCTTGAAAATTGATTTCCTAGAATTGAGCCTGAAAAAGGTGGGGGGTAACTAGATAACAATCTATTTTTAGAAATTATAACTCGGTCGAAACAATGGATCGCCTTTGTTCTTTTCTCAGAGGTATGATCTTAAAATGGAGGGAAAGGGCTACCTGTGTTGCGAAACAGCTATCTGTTTTGGGAAACGGCTACCTGTTTTCGGGAACCACTTGAGGTTAGTACACTGGGAGGCGTGACAAAGTGAACTTCCAAGAATTGCTTGATGATATTGAAACATGCATAGACAACACCTCAGAGCTTGAAACAGAGGTCAATGAACTTTTTGGAAGGCGTGACCTTGAAAATTAACACTCATCCCGAGGATTGATTAGTGACCATTTCCTGGCCTTCAAGACTTATGCAGGGAACGTGGTCTTGAAAAACCTTGTAGTTTTTAGGTAGGCATTGTGATAACCTTGAGAGTAGTATATGGAGGTAATGTGTACGATGACCTTGAAAACCATTGACTTTGATGTCCACATTCTGTAGCGGAACGTCAATGCCCTTGAAAACCAATCTAGTAACTTTTCTAGTGCCTTTTCAGATATTGTTACTTCAATGAGGATGCGGAATATACTTTGATGCAAGCAATGTGTGACCTTGGAAAGCCATGTACTTTGCCGTTTCGACCTTGAAGCGAGGAACGCGTGCGAGCATCTTGAATATAAGCAATGTGAGCGACCTTGAAGCGAGGTGTGTGTACGATAAGATCCTTGGCAATGAGAGTGACCTTGAAGTGGGGAACTTAACAGTGTTACCAACCTTTCCTACCACGTGGCCTTGAAGCGGTGACCTTGAAGCAGGCAATGTTACTAACTTTGAAATCTAGTGACTTTGTGGTGACTTTTTCCAAATCTGGTGACAAATCTAGTGACAAAAGTGGATCAGAATTGTAGTAGTATATCTACTGACATCATCTGATCACCCCGATTCTTTATTTCACGGTGATGTTGATTCTGACGAAGAACAAGATATTAATGGAGTCGGCGACGATCTACAGTGTTGGGCTATTATGTACAACATCAGCCATCATGCTTTAAAAAGTATTATGGAAATTATGCGTACCAATTTTGGGATGAAATTATCAATAGATCCTCGAACATTAATGCGCACCACATGTAACTTGAGTAAGCGGCACATTACTAACATCAATGGAGGGCAGTATTGGCATAGTGGGATTCAAGGGTTATTTTTGGTAAGATTAATTACTGTACTTAGATACTAATAATTTTTATATTTTCAGCAATATTAAAGAATCAAAGGCAATTTCAATTAACATAAATATTGATGGAATACCCTTATATAAGAGTTCGCCTATTTTGATTAACATAGCAGAAATCCTTAACGCGAAACCAATGCCAGTTGGAATATTTAGTGGATCTTCGAAACCAGGATCAATTAATGAGTGTCTACGACCATTTATTAATGAGCTAGTACCAATACTAAACAATGGTATTTTAATCAATGGTCATGTGGTACACATTAAAGTAAGGTGCTTTGTATGTGACTCTCCAGCTCGAGCATTTATCAAAGGTAATGATTATGGGATGAAATAATGAGTTATTTAATATAATCGTGTGTGTTTCTTCATTTAATTCCATCAATGGATGTCTAAAGCGTATAGCTAAAGGCGAATATTCTTATGAAGCACGAACAGTAGTATTTTCTTCAATAAATCGTGCACCACGATCAGATGTTCAATTTAGAGCCAACGAATATGGAAAGCATCACAAAGAAGAAACACCCTTATTAGACATTCCTAATTTTGATATAATTGAAGATGTTATTGTTGCAGATTCTCTGCATTTGCTACATCTGGGAGTAATGAAAAAACTGCTCATTGGTTGGAGAGATGGAAATCTTGGATATAGTACAAAATTTTCAGCAAATACAAATGAACACTTTAATGCCAAATTAGCTATGATTAAGTTACCAAGTGAAATGCATCGATCTGTACGTGAACTAGATTGTCTTGCCTACTGGAAAGCTGTTGAATTTGCAAATGTTTTAAATTATACAACTATAGTAGTCCTTGATGGTACTGTAGAAGAAAAGTATTATGGTAATTTTTTACTATTGAGTACAAGAAGTTTGTAGAAGTTGCTGAACAAATGTTTACTACATTTATTACTCAGATTATCCACTTATATGGCGTTCGGTATGCTACTAGTAATATTCACAATCTGCAACATATTGTCCATGAAGTCAAACGAATTGGTTCTTTAAACACTGTATCTGCCTAGCCATTTAAAAATTACTTATACCAAATTAAAAAAATGCTTCTTGGTTACCACAAAAATGTGGAACAAGTTGCAAATCGTTTATCTGAGAAATCCCAATGCATGTACAAAGAGGAAATAAAACAAATAAAATATCTTTTAATTAAAAAATGGAAGAATAACATCGAAATTTCCATTGCAAATGGTTTTGTATTAAAAAATAAATTTAAAGATTCATGGTTTTGTACTACAAACAATGAAGTAGTCCAATTTTTAGAAATTGTTGAAACAGAAAAAGTAATTACTTTAAAAGGACGTAGTCTAGTAAAGATTGTTTTTTCTACAAAACCAATTCAATCTTCACATTTAAACATTTTTATAACTGATATCTAGTGTAAAAGAGTATGCAATTGATCAAATTAAATTTAAATTTGTTGCATCAGATAAAGAACCAAATAAAACCGTTTATATACCTTTACTTCACACTGTAATGTAATTACATTGAAAGAAATATTTCTAATCCTTACTCAAGAAATTCAAATTGTAGATTTGGGTCAGTCAAGAAATCAATATTTTGATTCTCTGAAAGAAATCAAATCAAAATAAATTATAAATAAAGACAATTGTCTACCATTTTCAAGAATTATTTCCTGAACTATTTCTTCTGCTTCCTTGTTAACTATCCCTTCTTCCTCTTCACGACCTTCCCTCTCACAATCAACTAGTACACTGTTTTCTGATTGTTGTAAGTCTGAAAGGATGAACACTTTAGCAGTTTGAAATAAAAGAAGTAAGTAACCACCTCCTTTAGATATCTTTTTAGAGTGGTAATTCCTTGTCGATTTCCTCAGCTATTAAGCCGCCTTTTAGAATGTTTAAGTCTGAAAGGATGAACACTTTAGCAGTATGAAATAAAAGTAATGAGTAACCACCTGCTTTAGATATCTTTTTAGAGTGGTAATTCCTTGTCGATTTCCTCAGCTCCATTTTATTAAGTCGCCTTTTAGAATTTTTTAACACACTTCCGATAAAGGTTTTCACATCCTCTAAAGTAATGATCACTGTTTCGTTCTGGGCCAATGTAAAAAAAATATCGCAAATGTTAGATCGATTCACAATCGCAATTTTGGCACCTTTTGGGCTACTGCCTGTCCAGCTGCATTTATTTTGGGAAGAGCGAGTAAAAAAATGATCAATCAAAGAATGCATTTTGTTAATGCTACCATTTTTTGGGCTCACCCTGGAGTTCATAAATTTTACATACAAATAAAAAAATTAAAAGTGTTTTCAATCAAAAAATTGGTTTTACTTACAAAGTTTTCTTTGTATTTGGGAATCTGTAAATTTTCTTCCAGAGTGTTGAAGGAAGGTTCGTCGTCGATTGGTGCGAAAGTAAAGCTCAACTCTTGGGCCACATTTCTAGGAGTACTTTGCAACTTAAATAGTTGTTCAATCTTTATTTCAAGCCCTGCATACATCTTGATTAATTGGTCATGGCGTTTTTTTTGCATCATCCTCCATTTTCTGTAAATATTATACTATTTCAGATATTTTATCTGTTTCGGATTAATGGTCGCTTTGCAATTTGTTTTTTGAGGTTGCAACCGGTTCCGTTTCAACCTGTGAGCAGATTTGCCTTTGTTTAGAATTCCCCAGAGAACTCCTATTTATAATACTTTCTACTAAAGAAGAAAAGTCGACTTTTTTAACCTGATCTGTTGCACGTCCAGTATTTCTTTTCTCCAGCACGTTAATTTCTTGATCATCAGTTTAGGTATTGGATCCGCCAGATAATTTGTTTATAGTCTTATCCGCAGCCTCATACGACAAATAGCCAACCCGTTTTACACTACATGATATTTCATTCCATGAAAATAATGGTGTTGAGGTACCATCATTAAGAAGGTATTCCAACTTAGAACCGCCCACATTAGGCAAATGTAAAATGGAAGCAACCACCCACTTCTTCGGCACTGCACTAAGAACGTATTTGCCTTGTTCTCTGGTTTGTACCACAATCCAACTTGGTTTTTCAGACATCACTTAGACAGACTTACACTTAATAAACAGGTTTAAAACTGTGTTTATTTTTAGGTATACGTATATGTGTAATTCAGATTGTGAGAAATATGTTTCATATGGAGTCGTATCTATTAAGCTAACCTCATAGAAGAAAAATTAATTACTGAAATATTTTTTTTCTATGCCTAACCTTATATACGTGTAAAAAGTAATTTACGTTACATGCGAAATAGGACTGACGTTACGCACGATTTACGAATGAATGTGACTAAAGAACAGCTTTCTCATACATTTCCTTACTATTTTTCATAATTTGCACAAATTCAAATTACTCTGTCATATACTTAGAATATTACTACTCTATATTCTAAGGTCATATATTACGTGTAAATGAAAGGTAAAACTGGTTTTCAATACGTTACAGAACAGCTCAGTGGAAAAGAACGCAGCTTTACATTCCATGGTCGTGAGTTCGAATCTACATCAGGTATTAAAGTACTTATATAAGCTCTGGTGGCAGGTTAGAATAGGAAATTGGATACGAATAAAGCAAACTGGCAGACTATAATAGCAGTATTAAGGTGGAAAATTAAGTGGTCTTTTTTGTACAAAATAAAAACAAAAATTTATTGTTACATCTTAAAATATCCACAAGCTCTCTAATGATTACAAAATGGAAGTAGAACAGTCCATCGCAGGCTCTTTTAAAGCTTATTAGTGTTAAAACAGAGGCTCTTTAATGACACGTTGCATGGATTAAGGAGCCGTACATTTGGCAACAATGGACCAAAAGTACTGCATTCTTAGCTCTTTAAGCGCATATCTAAGGTATTATTATATTGGAAAAGTTTCTCTGCAGTTGCTTAATTTTGCCCTACTAGCTTCTAAAGAACTAAATCTTACTGCCAAATGCTTACTGGGAATTTACCTATTAACATAAATATTGAAAGTACAATTATTACAATTTCCAATTGTCACCGGAAGCTTATTTTGGAAAACAGACACCGATGAAAAAATTTCATTACCATCTACCGAACCTCGTGCGACTCTTGTGGATGAGTTTCCTTGTCGTTACAACTACAACCTGATTAGTGCATTTCCCATTTCGATAATTTAAAAAGAAATGAAATGATTTTGCATTTTTTGCACGGAGATTTTTATATTTGTAACATATGTCCAAATAGTTAACTTTATTAAGTGCAATGTCAATAACAACAAATGATCGCTGAATATTTATCTTCGTTTGGGGTATTTTTCCTCTTCTACTTTTATGTTACATAACTCTTCTAGTCTACATGCACGAGCTATTCCTAATGTCATTCCTACCAATAAAAAATGTAATAATTTACTAATGTATCTTTACCTTAATACATAATCTACTATCTTATGTACAAGAAATTTCATTAATTTGACTTTTTTATTTTGCGTATCAGGTCTTCTATTTGTTCCCTTCTTGAACTGCTCCTGATGCAAACATTTGTATTGAGTTCTTCATTATCATATTGTTTTCTGCAGACTTATTAAGGCCAGTTTATATAGCCACGTGTTTTAAAGATCACATCTAGTTACGTGTGTCTAGCACAGATATGATCCACACATATCTGGTTATTTGTCTTGTGACATGTTTATAAACCTGCGACAAATTTCCAAGAGGAATATTTTTCCAATAGAGATGGATTTGATACATGGCCGATAAAGGAAAACTTCCTTTTTCATAAGCTTCACAACGATATGAAAAAACTTATGGTTGACGTACTAATTACTGAATTGTTACAGGAATACACCTCAGGAAAAACTTTTAGAGCATAAAATTACCTTCAAAAATATGGTAGAGTAGATGAGAATTGACGATTTGTCCCTCACTTTTCAATCAATCTGTACATTTACGGCAAGAAATACGTCTCCTTTACTGATATCTCAACGTATGATCTGTTTATAGTAATAGAGGCCGGCTTTAAACCAGTTCAAGGCCCTCTGATGGTGAAAATCAAAGCTCTTGTAGCTCTTCAAGGTCATACTTTTGGCGGGAAATTTAAATTTTTAGAGCTCTACAAGGTGAAAATTTAAATCTAAAAACAGAAATTTCATGGTCGCCATGTTACACTTCTTAGAAATCTAAAAATAGAGTGCTCAAGGTCAAATATTATTGGCCTACAGGGGTATCATATTACATTTCTTAGAAATATAAATAGAATCAGTTCATGGAAGCACGAGGAGTGTTTTCTGCGCTAAAAAGTAGACCAAGGTCAAATGATCCTTATATTGACTAAATTGAGTCCAGGACAAATATTTTCAGCTCGAGAGGGTGGTATCATATTATAATTCTTAGTGATCTAAAAATAGAATCAGTTCATTGAAATATGGATTTTCAAGTTTAGTGGACAAAATAATTAAAAGGGTCAGATCATTGCTGAACGTAGCTGGTTAGTCTCCTTACTAACAGGTGGTTGCATCATAGCTAAAACAGCCGGTTCATGTTCTCATTAAAAGGTGGTCGTCTTGGATAAAAATTATAGTGACGGTATCATCACTAAAATAGCTAATGCGCGTCATTATTAGAAATATCGATAAACAAGATACGTGTGGTAACCAAATATATGGTACATATCTGCACTAATGTAGCATAGTGGGGGGTTTAGAGTAACAATAAAAGAAAATAGTGTAATGTGTATTGAATGTTGTGTAAACCATGTGGATGGCGTACGCTCAAGAGCTATGGACCAAAGTATTCGATGTCCAACATGAGGCGGTTTACGGGCGAGGTGATTATAGTGAAAAGGAGTGCGACGTTCTAGTATGATATGTGGAAAATTTTAAATTTAAAGAAGAATGTGAAAAATGTTTTATTGAAGATCTAAAAGCTACGCAATTGCATCAGTTCTGCAAAAAAGTTGTTATTTGCAGACGACCTAAAAAATCTTCTGTTTAGTTAAGACTATTGACGACTGTAAACAGCTGCAATTGCAAATTGACAATATACAAAGTTGGTGTGCTAAAAATAGTCTACATCTTAATCCTGCAAAGTGTAAGGTAGTAAGTAACATTCTTAAAAAAGTCATTCTATAAAATACCCGTATATGTGTGAATATCGTCTTCTTACGCTACAATGAGGTTACTGATTTAGGTATAACGTTTGATCACAAATTTAGCTTCAATAAACACATTCATAATATATGCAAGTCTGGTTTGAGAATGGCAGGTTTCATATCTAGGAATTGCAAAGATTTTAAAAATATTTCTGCACTAAAGTCGCTATATTTTGCACTCGTGCGTTCCAAGTTAGAATGCTGCGCATTCATTTGGTACTCTTATTATGATGACCGTAAAACTATGTTAGAATCCGTCCAAAAAAAATTTTTGAAATTCTTGTTCTTTAAAATCACGAATACATATCCTGTAGTTGGCTACGATAATGATCTACTCTTATCTAAGTTCGACATTCAGTCTCTAGAGCTCAGAAGAATACAAATTAGTGTTATCTTTTTGTATAAGTTGTTACACAATCAAATTGATTCTCCCTTTTATTGTCGTACCTAGATTTTTTGTACCCACGTTTTTGTTAACTCACATTTATTGTCAAACTGCTTAACTAATGTGACATAAGTCGCCATCTTTGTTATCTGCATCAATGTTAACCAAATATCGTCAGAATGTGATATTAATAGCTCTTCTATTACATTTTTGACAAGTACTATTCAAGTCCATGCATAAGATGTATTATTAGTTATTGTACTTGTTTATATATATATATATATATATATATATATATATATATATATATAATATATATATATATAAATAAATAAATAAATAAATAAATAAATAAATACAATATAATATAAATAAATAAATAAATACATAAATAAACGATATAAAAATCGACAGCATCTCCTGACGGTAGCAGTTCTTCGTCATCAAATGCAGATTAGCCTACTGATGCAATTTCAAAGCACATCTCCCGATTACCATCAAAACCGTGATGCAGGAATATAGAAGTACAGTTCCGGTGTCAACAATAATTCAACAGTGTTCTTGAATCGGTAAAGATAGATCCATCTTAATTGAATAGCAGCACTTTTTGCACATCCTTCGCAAATGTGAAAGCATTGGAGGTGCGTGCAAAATATAAATTGATTGATATGAATGCTATCGACACAAAGCATGCAAACGTATTATGATTGAAACTGAGTACATTAAGTGCATACTTCCTTAAGATTTTATGAATAGCTCAAAAGAAGATCGCATTAGAGCGGTTAAAAAATATCTGGCTAACGAAAACGTTTACATCGCCAGCGCCGGTACTGCAGGAAAGACATGACTATATTTAAGCAGCTCACATACAGTCTAGCAGCCTCACTCGCATTCCTTGAGGCAACACCATAAATAATAATGAATATGGACATATTTTCATTTGAAAACATAGACTCAGGAAGGAATATACACTGAACATCGAACAAGAACAATAATAATAAAAAAACTAAGAACGACTGAGAAAACTAAATTACAATATCACTACAATAGAAAGAACTCGTATTGAAATCAGCAAGAACTGTAGTAGCAAACAAATTTTGACAACTGACTTACATAATGTCAAGTCGTTGCTACGTGATGAAAAGATTATCAGTAAAGGAACGTATTCCTTCACGTAATCATGTACAGATTGATTGAAAAGTGAGGGACAATATCGTTTAATTCTCATCACTCACTCATATATTATTGAAGGCAATTTTATGCTCTAAAAGTTTTTCCTGAGCGTGTATCAATCAACTTAATTCAGTAAATTAGTACGTCAACCATGAAAGTTTTCTTCATATCGTTGTGAAGCTATGAAAAGAAGTTTTTCCTTTATCGGCCATGTATCAAATCCACCTCTATTGGAAAAATAGTCGTCTTGGAAATTTGTCTTGATTTGAAAAAATCATTTCTGAATTCATTATGTCATTAAAATGTTAAATGATGAGTTTGTCTCGAATGAATTCAATTATTAAGGCAATTTCATCTTCTACAGATTTCTCCTAATGTGTTTTCTTGTAACTCTTCTAGTTTGGAAGATACAGCGTGATTTAAAAATAAGTCCATGAAAAAAAAAATTAAAAAGTGAACCTCTTGGAAACCATCAACAATAGACACACTGTATTAACAATTTTTGTTCCTTTTGGCCAGAGGAATCAGCTGTTTATACATTTGGCCATCGATTTATACTATATAATATATATATTATATATATATATATATATATATATATATATATATATATATATATATATATATATATATATATATATATATATATATATATATTATATATGTTTTTAATAATAATCATATGACTAATAAAATACATTTTTGTCCATGAATAATAATTATATATATGAACTTTAAATATAATAATATATATATATATAAATATATATTTATATATATCAGTTGTATTATCTATATGAACGAAATCATGATTCTTGCAATAGATAAAATTGATATACATATATATATATATATTATAATATATATATATATATATATATATTATATATATATATTATATATATATATATATATGGCATATTTAAAAATATATATATTATATATAAATAATATATATATATATATATATATCATATATATATATATATATATATATATATATATATATATATATATATATATATATATATATATATATATATATATATATATATATATATATATATATATATATATATATATATATATATATATATATATGCATGTATACAGGGTGACCAAACTCGATGGCCAAAACGAAAACAGCTGATTCCTCTGGCCAAAAGGAACAAAAATTGTTAATACAGGGTGTGTCTATTGTTGATGGTTTCCAAGAGGTTCACTTTTTTAATTTTTTATTTCATGGACTTATTTTTTAAATCACGCTGTATCTTCCAAACTAGAAGAGTTACAAGAAAACACATTAGGAGAAATCTGTAGAAGATGAAATTGCCTTAAATAATATTGAATTCATTCGAGACAAACTCATCATTTAACATTTTAATGACATAATGAATTCAGAAATGATTTTTTCAAATCCCAAGACAAATTTCCAAGACGACTATTTTTCCAATAGAGGTGGATTTGATACATGGCCGATAAAGGAAAAACTTCCTTTTTCATAAGCTTCACAACGATATGAAAAAACTTATGGTTGACGTACTAATTACTGAATTGTTACAGGAATACACCTCAGGAAAACTTTTAGAGCATAAAATTGCCTTCAAAAATATGGTAGAGTAGATGAGAATTGACGATTTGTCCCTCACTTTTCAATCAATCTGTACATTTACGGCAAGAAATACGTCTCCTTTACTGATATCTTTTCATCACCGTAGCAACGACTTGACATTAGTAAGTCAGTTGTCAAAATTTGTTTGCTACTACAGTTTTGCTGATTTCAATACGAGTTCTTTCTATTGTAGTGATATTGTAATTTAGTTTTTCAGTCGTTCTTGTTTTTGTTATTATTATTGTTCTTGTTCGTGTTCGTGTTTCCTTCCTGAGTCATGTTTTCAAATGAAAATATGCCGATATTCATTATTATTATGGTGTTGCCCAAGGAATGCGAGTGAGGCTGCTAGACTGTATGGAGCTGCTAAATTAGTTGTCTTTCCTGCAGTTCCGGCGCTGGCGATGTACACGTTTTCCTTAGCCAGATATTTTTTTAACCGCTCTAATGCGATCTTCTTTTTTGAGCTATTCATAAAATCTGAAGAGAAGTATGCACTTAATGTTCTCAGTTTCAATCATAATACGTTTCGCATACTTTGTGTCGATAGCATTGATATCAATCAATTTATATTTTGCACGCACCTCCAATGCTTTCACATTTGCGAAGGATGTGCAAAAAGTGCTGCTATTCAATTAAGATGGATCTATCTTTACCGATTCAAGAACACTGTTGAATTATTGTTGACACCGGAACTGTACTTATATTACTGCATCACGGTTTTGATGGTAATCGGGAGAGTGTGCTTTGAGAATTGCATCAGTAGGCTAATCTGCATCTGATTACGAAGAACTGCTACCGTCAGGAGATGCTGTCGATTTTTATGTCGTTTATGTGTTTATTTATTTATTTATTTATTTATATTTATTTATTATTATTATTATTATTATATATATATATATATATATATATATATATATATATATATATATATATATAAACAAGTACAATAACTAATAATACATCTTATGCATGGACTTGAATAGTACTTGTCAGAAATGTAATAGAAGAGCTATTAATATCACATTCTGACGATATTTGGTTAAAATTGATGAAGATAACAAAGATGGGCGACTTACGTAACACATTAGTTAAGGCAGTTTGACAATAAAATGTAGTAGGGTTACGACAAAAACGCTGAGGTACAAAAAATCTAGGTACGACAATAAAAGGGGAGAATCAATTTGATTGTGTAACAACTTATACAAAAAGATAACACTAATTTGTATTCTTCTGAGCTCTAGAGACTGAATGTCGAACTTAGATAAGAGTAGATCATTATCGTAGCCAACTACAGGATATGTATTCGTGATTTTAAAGAACAAGAATTTCAAAAATTTTTTTTGGACGGATTCTAACATAGTTTTACGGTCATCATAATAAGAGTACCAAATGAATGCGCAGCATTCTAACTTGGAACGCACGAGTGCAAAATATAGCGACTTTAGTGCAGAAATATTTTTAAAATCTTTGCAATTCTTAGATATGAAACCTGCCATTCTCAAACCAGACTTGCATATATTATGAATGTGTTTATTGAAGCTAAATTTGTGATCAAACGTTATACCTAAATCAGTAACCTCATTGTAGCGGGTAAGAAGACGATATTCACACATATACGGGTATTTTATAGGATGACTCTTTTTTTTAAGAATGTTACTTACTACCTTACACTTTGCAGGATTAAGATGTAGACTATTTTTAGCACACCAACTTTGTATATTGTCAATTTGCAATTGCAGCTGTTTACAGTCGTCAATAGTCTTAACTAAACAGAAGATTTTTTAGGTCGTCTGCAAATAACAACTTTTTTGCAGAACTGATGCAATTGCGTAGCTTTTAGATCTTCAATAAAACATTTTTCACATATCTTCTTTAAATTTAAAAATTTTCCACATATCATACTAGAACGTCGCACTCCTTTTCACTATAATCACCTCGCCCGTAAACCGCCTCATGTTGGACATCGAATACTTTGGTCCATAGCTCTTGAGCGTACGCCATCCACATGGTTTACACAACATTCAATACACATTACACTATTTTCTTTTATTGTTACTCTAAACCCCCCACTATGCTACATTAGTGCAGATATGTACCATATATTTGGTTACCACACGTATCTTGTTTATCGATATTTCTAATAATGACGCGCATTAGCTATTTTTAGTGATGATACCGTCACTATAATTTTTATCCAAGACGACCACCTTTTAATGAGAACATGAACCGGCTGTTTTAGCTATGATGCAACCACCTGTTAGTAAGGAGACTAACCAGCTACGTTCAGCAATGATCTGACCCCTTTTTAATTATTTTTGTCCACTAAACTTGAAAAATCCATATTTCAATGAACTGATTCTATTTTTAGATCACTAAGAATTATAATATGATACCACCCTCTCGAGCTGAAAATATTTGTCCTGGACTCAATTTAGTCAATATAAGGATCATTTGACCTTGGTCTACTTTTTAGCGCAGAAAACACTCCTCGTGCTTCCATGAACTGATTCTATTTATATTTCTAAGAAATGTAATATGATACCCCTGTAGGCCAATAATATTTGACCTTGAGCACTCTATTTTTAGATTTCTAAGAAGTGTAACATGGCGACCATGAAATTTCTGTTTTTAGATTTAAATTTTCACCTTGTAGAGCTCTAAAAATTTAAATTTCCCGCCAAAAGTATGACCTTGAAGAGCTACAAGAGCTTTCATTTTTCACCATCAGAGGGGGGCCTTGAACTGGTTTAAAGCCGGCCCTCTATTACTACTTAAACAGATCATACGTTGAGGGGATTCAATTATTTTATACCCGCTGGTACGCGGGAAAGAATTGATGAATAATGTGTGATAACTCTCCTTTTTTTAAACTACTACCTGTTATATTACACTCGATAACTAGTCAGTTAATTTTGATGGTGTTAATGGGGTTATCACAGGTATACACTTTTCAATCTTTAAGTAAACTACTCTATTAAATCCCAGTACTGGCCCACATAATTTTTTACATCGAAGTTAATGCCATGTGTTGTTTCCATAATTACTTTCATAGTATTATTATTCGTTCGTAAATTGATAAATCCTACAGAATCATTCACTGCCACATTAACACATATATTCACATTCGCGTCTTCGTATGACCCTGGTGATATTGTAATTCTGTCTTTTCCAAATCCGAGTTGGTTACTCTTTGAGGTACCGTATTAAACGATTCAAAACTAGTCAACCCCATTACATTTCCGACTAATTATCAAGAAAAATCGGTGGTTACAGTTATATTGCAAGATACAGCTTTCACCACTAAATGTAAATGTATACGACATTACGACCACGTCACGACTACTTACAATCAAAACGCATTGTCATATAAAAATCGTAAAAGTAATTAACCACATTCTGTATTATAAGTTTTTGTTACGGTCAAGAACTTTATGACATTTTAAATGCTTCAAAATAGTCACAGCATTGTTTTCCGTTACATCTACAGGTTTGTATCCGGTTGTTCTACGTACTATAACACCTAACCTAAACAGGGAAAGGGTAATCGAAAAGAACAACCTAAACATACAGACATACATACAGTGTGACCCATTTCAAATGGAAACCTCTCTGTAAAAAATGTATTTATAATCCTATGTTAACGCTTTTTTTTTAAATGATAAACCATCGAAAACTCCACTTTATGACAAAAATTTAGAGATAAATTTCAATGTTCAAGGCTTTCTATGATTTATTTTCAATGTCGAAAATGGACAAATTTGATTAGCGATTTTTTTATTGAAATTTTAACTACACCACTGGATTCAGTAACCTCTCATATGGGTAAATTCCAAATTTCATGAAAAAATATTGAAAAATGACAGATTTCTGACAAAATTAATGTGGGCTCATAGCAACTTTTACTTGATTTACATTTTTATTGAGTAATGGCAGATAATAATAGAGGGCCATGGAAAACAAATTTTATAGTAAAACGTCAAATCCTTAAAATTCACATATTCTCATATTCATTGTCATTGAATTATAGAATAAATCGATAGTTATTATCAAGTATTAGTTTTTTAGTTTGTAGTTAATTATGGATAATCTAAATGTACAGGAAAAAATTGAACTTGTGCGCCTTAGAGGAGATAATGACAGAACTTTGAAAGAGGTATGCGAGATATTCAACCACAGGCATCCGAATAGGCCCAACATTACTAAAAGCACTGTTTATAAAATAAACAAAATTTTTAATGAGTGTGGCGCTGTGACACGGCGTATTATAAGAACAGATAATATACAAAGAAGAACCAGGTACGAGCAGACAGTTTTAAATTATTTTAACAACTATCCAAACGCCAGTGTAAGAGTAGCTAGCTTAGATTTGAATTTACCTAGAGAAAATATTCGCCGATGCCTTAAGAAGAATTTGGTAAAACATTCAAACCCAAATTTTTACACACGTTGGAACCTGGTGATGATAACAGACGGATGGAGTTTTCCTTGTGTGCTCAAGGAGAGTATCTTAATAACAGAAATTTTAATAAAAATATCTTATTCAGTGATGAAGCAACTTTTACAACAAACGGGGTAGTATCGTCACAAAATTCTAGGTTTTGGGCTATAGAAAACCCACAGTTTATCATTAATTGTAAAAGACAATATTCCCAAAAAGGTAATGTTTGGTGTGGGTTGCTTAATGAAACAATCATTGGCCCTTTCTTTTTTGAAGGTAACATGAATAGCATGCAGTTCTTACATTTCCTAAGAAATGAATTTTAGAATATTCTATATGAACTTCCAATACAAGAAAGAGTAAATCTACTTTTTAAATTAGATGGAAGCCCTGTCCATAATGCCAGAGTGGTTACCAGATGGCTGAATCCTAACTTTCCCAATCGACGGATAGGTCGTGGTAGCCCGTTAATTGAATGGCCACCCCGATCTCCGGACTTTAACACCGATGGACTTCTTTTTATGGGGTTTAATAAAATCTAAAGTTTACAGGTCACGCTCCAGTAATAGAGAAGATTTGCGTGTAAGAATAATACAAGCTTGTGCAGAAGTTACCCGGCAACAATTACAGAATGTCATAAAAAATATTAAAAAACGATTCGACAAGTGCATCGAAATAAACGGCGGCCTTGTAGAGAAGTTTTAGTGTAATGTTGTACAATGTGTAATTTTTTTTATTTAATAGTAGGTATCTAATTATTACTTTTAATTGTTCATACTTATGTTTTTAAGTCCAATATGATTAAGATTGTTTAAATGACAATATTTATTAGAACTATTCACTTAATTTATCTTTCTTTTGTTTATTTTTTATGGGCTACTTCAATTTTTAGAAAAAATCAAGCAAAAGTTACTATGAGCCAACATTAATTTTGTCACAAATCTGTAATTTTTTGATATTTTTTCATGAAACTTGGGATTTACTTATATGAGTGGTTACTGAATTCAGTGGTGTAGGTAAAATTTCAATAAAAAAATCTCTAATAAAATTTGTCCATTTTCGACATTGAAAATAAATCATAGAAAGCCTTGAAAATTGAAATTTATCTCTAAATTTTTGTCATAAAGTGGAGTTTTCGATGGTTTATCATTTAAAAAAAAGCGTTAACATAGGATTATAAATACATTTTTTACAGAGAGGTTTCCATTTGAAATGGGTCACACTGTATGTATGGCTGTATGTTTAGGTTGTTCTTTTTCGATTACCCTTTCCCTGTTTAGGTTAGGTGTTATAGTACATAGAACAACCGGATACAAACCTGTAGATGTAACGGAAAACAATGCTGTGACTATTTTGAAGCATTTAAAATGTCATAAAGTTCTTGACCGTAAAACTCCTAAATTTAAAACGGGGGATTATGTACGTATCAGCAAATGCAGAAGCATATTCTCTAAGGGTTACACGCCTAATTGGAGTTATGAAGTCTTCCGAATGTCAGCAATAAAACGTTCAAGCCCAGTTACCTACTCATTAAGTAATAGTCGAGATGGAGAGATACGACGGCGTTTCTGTGAACCCGAACTTCAAAGTGTTGAATATCCTGATATTCACATAGTTGAACGTGTAACACGACGTCAAGGTAATAAGTTTCCCATTAAGTTGTTGAGAATTGAAACTTCCCACAATTCATGGATTTGTGACAAATGCATTATATAATACGTAATGCACGGTTAATTATAAACTGTGATATTATTACCCAATAAATAACCCTTTTTTAATTTTAAATTTTTATTTATATTAATATATACATACAATACTATATATTACTTTCACAAACATGTAATCACGATGTTAACTTTCAAGGACTGGTAAAATTATTTTACCACAGTCCCCTATTCTTTTTTTAAAGCGTGCAGAGTATCTAGCTAACTGTTCCCATTCTCCTTATCGCACTTGGCTGTGCGCCAACTCCCATTCCACTGTATAGTGAACTACGTTTTGGACTCATTAATGAGCACCTTCTTCACCAGTTGAATTATAATTCGGCGCATGGCCTTCTATTTGATATACATATTGTTCCAAAGATGTTTCTTTAAGGTCTTCTATTAATCGCTTCATACAACAAATACACTACGCCATCTTCATGCGGTTGAAAGTATGTCTCTCAAACTCACTAAGCATACCCCATCCATACACTTTTTCATGTTCAGTGTCAAATTCTAATGATATTGACTTAGTCTTTGCATTACGCAAACACAATCTACCGCTTTAGGCCACGACTCTGCACCATAACACATCCACCTATTTATTAACCTCTATTATTATTCCTGTTCTCTATATGTTCGTTGTTAATTCAGAGCTTTGGCAGCTCCTACATCAATATTCATTTTCTACTTGGAAAATTCTAGAATTTCTATAGCACATGCTACCTTCACATCAAATGGAGCTATTAACCTGTATATGCTAACATCGGTCATTTCCGCTGCCGCGTTTATTGTTTTATTGCAAACTGCAGTAAATTCCATAGTAGGTACTTGATCCAATCCGTAACTTACTGTCTCAAGAGGTCTCCATAACTGTTCTATAGACTCCCATCGAAATAGACTTTTAATCCTTCACAATCATAAGTGTGTATAACTTTCTTGTAAATAGTTTCATACGATACAGTTTTCGAGCTCATCTTTGTAGATAGCCGTAACTCTTTAGGTGTGTAGAAATAGTGTGCAATTACCCCTTGATTGTCTATAAGTATATGCCACCCTGCTTATGAAACACTATTCCATTACTGTTAGATCCATCAAGTTTCACGGTTCAAAATTGAATTGAGGTGACAAACCGACACCCACATTTACTTTTATTGAAAAAAAAACTGCCCATTGTTAATTAAAATATCACGACATCTACTTGAATTTATAACACTCTCGATCTTCGCCTTTATACTGCTTGCAATAATATGTTCTTTATTACATACGACACTGGCTTCACATGTACTCGCTCTGTATTTCTATCATACCTTCCCCTCTACTTTTCCCGTTAAGGCTTCCTGTGTGAACTCGACAGCCATACTGCAAGTTATTCCCACGGTCTTGGTGGCCCCACCGTTTCAAGGTTTTCTTTTAATTATTAGTACAAGGTTAACGCGGTCACCCCAACACCTGGGAAGGTTACTCTCGCGACCGTGGCTGCCCACCGTTCCAAGGTTTTCTTTCAATACTTTGTCCAAGGTTACTTCTCCTTTCACTCCAATTCATTCTTTTTCCTTTAAAAGTAGGGATAACTACACATATATACCAACGTGTAATTCCCACGGGTTTCATTATGTCAGACACCCCAGTTCATGACGATTGGGAATCGATTGGGAGCTACCAATCATTACCATTGTTAAATCTACGCGCGCGGCGAACATGTAAACTAATACCAAATTGGGTTCAGCTTGATAAAAAGGGACTTTTATCTTCTACCACGACAGAAGTGCTAAGAAATATATATGAGGATGTGCAGTGGTATTCTGAATGGCTTGTCAACTTCAACAAACGAATTCGATACTTCCACTATCATTCCTTCATATGTAATTTGAGCTATTATTCACTCACATTTGCCCTTCATACTTGTTATCGTCTTCCTGGCCATATATATATAATATATATATATATATATATATATATATATATATATAACTGCGGCTCCACTCTACCTACAACAGAAGGAGTTCCCATCCTCTCCTACCTAGGTAACCCCCATATGCAAGTTGCAAACAGCTTCTACCACCTCCTCTGATCCTGGCGATGAGAGCCACGAGCACTGTCTCAGGATCAACGCCTTCCTACGAGCCCTAACGTTTACTCCTATCTTCCCCGATAGGCGTGAGCTTATTACGAAGAGGATGGACCACGTAGCGGAGGAGTTCTTAGACAGACGATTGTACTGCGCTTGGAGCGGTACAAAGTACAAAAGTTGTAACACTTATTACTACCGACCCGAGCAAACCCTTACCTAACCAACCGAGACACCCTCAATATAAACCAATACAACACTTGCCTGCGCAACTACCTAGGCAGAGGCAAGCGAGGAACTGTACTCCTAATACACTCCCGATACCCATCCGGTCCTTACACTCTACCGCCTCACCTTCAATATCTCGAATGTAGCTGCTATGGTGCACCTTCCCTGTAATAATATTCTGATATTATAACCCTCCCGAACACAACACCCTGTCCTCTCCATTACTACGCTATATAAATTTTGGCAAAAATTTAAGATTCTAACAAAACAAGAAACCAAACAAAATGCCACCTAATCAACCCTCAAGGTAACCTCGTAGTTTCAGACCAGGAGAAAGCCGACCTGTTCTGTCTTCACCTGCAAGCAATTCTCACTGCCCCGACGATTAATCGTTTAAGTAGCTCCAAAATCAGAACCGTACGCCGCAGTAACTAACCACCCGATAAAGACTCCGTTACAAGACAAGACAGACTAATACTGAAGAAACTATCGCAAAACCCCATTAGATGGTTAGCCCAAATATACAACACATGCCTTGACTTATGCTATTTACCGGTGCTATGGAAGTTGGTTTCAACCGTCATCTTACCCAAACCTAGATGTGATCCTTACCAAAATTCATCCTACAGGCCGATGTCCCTTGTAAGTATGGAAAAACGTCAGACCATCCTGTCTCAAAGGCTAAAAGTCGGTAAGATCGGACTGAGAAATGTCCAATCTTATCGATCCAGAAAGAACACACTACAATTCCAAGGTTCCACATTCTCAAGGTCTCACTTGCCCAAGTGTAGGCTACTACTCCAAGGTCACACCTTTCCAAGTTGTCGCAATATGTAGCTCATTCGTGCCTCGCACTTATGCAAGGTTACACATTATGAAGGTTAGATGTGAGCCCTACATACAGGCATATTTATATTTCACTTCACCAAGGTCAGCTCAAATAAGTAGTTAGATTGCCTGACACGACACTTTTAACAATAAACACAACAGAAAAAAGAAAATGATATGTTAATATATTTATTTGTAGTATGTACAAATGTAGTCAGTATATTAGATATATGATTTTCTCTAGGAATAAAACATTTTGACTTAGTACAAGTGCAAATTGTCCTTTACACTTCTGTAGCATTACACCTGTAGTAAATTTGGTGCAAGTAATTGAGCGTACGTGCAGTGTTATGGTGCCCATCGGAGATGTTCCTGTAGCGGAGTGTCAGAGGGTTGCCAATCGGTATACATATCGAACTATCATCACAAATAATGCACTTCAACCGTACCATCTGAAGTATGCATGAAAACGATCCTCATATCTCGCTGAAGCGATTGTTAGGTGGCTCATGATGAGCACTCTAGTATTCTTGGTTAGATGACATGTAGTAAACGTATATCGAAACAAATGTCCATGTGAGGATAATAAGGTTGGTGGCAATAACGTCGCTAGTCATCTTACCGTTGCAAAGATAACGAGTAAGAAGTACTAACAGTGAAATAATATAATACTAATCAATACAATAATATAATGAATGATGATGACAGTAATTCTTTATCCAGTTGGCAAATCATTCAGTGTTCACTTCACTCTCGATGTATCTTAGCGCTTCTAATGTCGTAGAACAGTAGCCTCATATCAGCTCAGTGTAGTATTAGTTCACATTCTCGCGGCACTTAAATTAAGTGATAATGGTAGCACTGGCATCGATCATTCTTTACTGGCTGAATACATGTGTAAAATCGATCACGATACTGTCCATGTGTAGGTGGTCAATAACTCGCTATCACTTAGTCAAGGAGATAACGACCTGAGAAACGTCTAATTGTGTAACCTATTAGTATACAGCATTAACTTGATATGAATGTAACGTTGTAATTGAGGAAGTAAATTGACCTTTTATCCTAGGATTGGAAATATTCAGTGTAATCCCGACAATCTTCATATATAGCCGTGAATAACGCCTTCTAATGTCGGAAGGCATAGCTCTTTTAATTGCACCCAGGTTACGTATTGTTCACCTTCTCGCCGCGCACTTAAATTAAGGTGATAATAATGGTAATTGGCATCCCGATCATTTTACTAGGTGAGTACAGTACTGATACTGTTAAAGAACGATACTGATAGTTACCGTCTACCTTTCAACGGAGAAAAGACCTTGAGAAACGTATTATGGAACCTTCTTGAGTAAGATGTAACTGATATTTGTAACGTTAATGATGTGAAATTTTTAAATAAAAGTAAATCGAAGTATGTTATTGTCGGTCTGTCACCCCAATTCAATTTTGAACCAGTCGTGAAACTTGGCGGATCTAAGAGTAATGGAGTGGTGTTTGATAGGCAGGAATGGCACATACCTATGGACAACCAAAGCATAATTATCTACACACTTAAAGGCTATCTATAAAGATGGGATCTAAAACTATATCGTATGAAACTGTTAATAAGAAGAAAATTATACGCATCTCTGATTGTGAATAATCAGAAATCTATTTAGAATGGGAGTCTATAGAACAGTTATGGACACCTTTTAAGATAGTAAGTTACCGATTAGATCTAATACCTACTATGGTATTTACTGCATTTTATAATAAAAAAATACATGTGGGGGCAGAAATGCCTGATGTTGACATACACAGGTTAATAGTTCCATTACAAAATGTATTTGATCTCAATGTAGCATGTGTTATGGGAATTGTAGAATTTGCCAAAGAGAAAATGGATATTGACGTAGAAGTTGCGAAAGCTGTCAAGTAGTAAGTGGGGGTAACGAATATACAGACAATAGGGATAATAATAAATGCTTTAATCAATATGTGGATTTGTTATAGTGCCGAGTCGTGGCCTAAAGCTGTAGACTGTTAGTGCAGTGCAAAGACTAATCTGGCAATTTCAACATTAGAGTTTGATGTTGAACATGAAACAGTGTATGGACGGGGTACGTTAGTGATGAATAGTTAGGTAATCCAGTTAATAAGTATGGTAGTGGAATACGTCACTGTGAGAAATACCTTCGATCGCATCACGATAGTGTAGAGTGCATTTATTGTATTAAGCGATTAATAGAAAACCTTAGAGAATTGTCTTTGGAACAATTTGTACATGAAATAAAATGTCATTTACCGAATTATATTTCAACAGATGACAACACGGCAAGTGAAGGAGGTCCGCATTAATGAGGTCAAAAACGTAGTTGACGATGTAGTGGAATGGGAGCGAAAAGGAGAATGGAACAGTTAGCTACAGGCTCTGCACGCCTTATGAAAAATATAAAACAGTGTAGTAAAATAATTTCAGCAGACCTGCAAAGCAACATCGTGGTTACGTAATTTAAACGAAGAGCGCGAATTCCAAGAAACAGCAGTGTGTAGTTCAGCAGAAACTAATTTCCGTTGCAATAGTACAAAAATTTGTAAAGAGATGAATATTGAACCAAGAACAGTTCGCAATATCTTGAAAAGGATAAATACCGTTGCTATAAGTTGCAAATTGTACACAAGAAATTTTTCCAGAAGATCATCAAAAGCGTATGGAATTTTGTGAATATATGACGAATCGGGCTAATGAAAACGAGAGATTTATAGAAAATATTTTGGGTACCAACGAGTGTTCTTTTAGCTTACATGGCCATCACAATCCGTTGGTCGCTGTTGGTTACTCTCGGGAAAACAAACACATTAGTATTCCTTTCCGGACACAATACCCCCAAAAAGTTAATTTGTGGGCAGGAATTTTAGGCAATTCCATAATTGGTCCATTTTTATCAACGGAAACTTGAATGCGGACAAATATTTAGAACTGTTGAGAAACCAGATAGTTCCAGCCGTTCAACGCCTCAAGATAAATTTTGATGACGTTTGGTATCAAGAAGATGGATCTCCTGCTCGTACAGCAATAAGAGCTCAACAGTTTTTGAAAACTACGTTCCCTAACCGTATTATTAGTAGAAAAGGTGCTATTAAATATCCTCCTCGCTTACCTGATATCGCGCCGAACGACTTTTTTGTTTGGGTATACGTACCTCAGCAAATTTATGGGCACAGGCATGAACCTGCTAACAATTTGGACAAACTTCGCGTCAAAATTATAGACTCTTTAAACAGCATCACCCAAGAAATGTTAGAAAACACCCGAACTGTGTTTTATCACAGTTTGGGTTCCTGCCTTGCGCAAGGTGTAGGTCTTTTCGAAAATCTTATAAAGTAGGGTTTTGAAAAAAGTGTAATCTGTTCATTTTTAAAAATAGTTGGTATTCCAATAAGAATTATAATACTAAAGTTAAAACTTAAACTTAAGTTATAATATCAAAGTAAATGTTAATGTTCTTTTTGTAGTTCTCGTAAGTTTCTTCTTGGATCTTCTTACGAGTAGTAATCGAATCATGTCATAAATTCGCAATTACAATAAACTTCGATGTTTGAGGTATTATCATTTAATGTTTAAGTGTAAAGTATTTACTTAATAGTTTCATAAAACACGCGACTTTCAACATCATCTTAATTGCTTTGGTTTCGTTAGAAACGTTGTAGCTAGATTGAAAGAGACTTAAGTAGTTCATATTTTGTGCCTACATGCAAATATGTATAAGTGGCAACATCGGTAAAGTTATTTCTCTCGCACACTCATATAATGCTTATTGGGTTTCTTTCTAGTTTATTATAAGTCAGACCCACTATAGTGTTTACCATACCTGTATAATTAATCATATAGAACGTACATATTATATAACGTCTTTGTTAAAAATCCATGCAGTCCTTGAAAATTAACATCGTGATCACATGTTTGTGAAATGCTTCAGTAGTATGTAGTATTATATGTATATAGTTTTAAAAAGGGTTATTTATTGCATGATAGTATTACAGCATGTATAATTAATCGTGCATAACGTATTATATAATGCTTTGTTAGAAATTCATGAATTGTGGGAATTATCAATCCTAACCATTCAATGAGAGACTTATTTCGTTGACGTCGTATTACACGTTCAACTAGGTGGATGTCATGATGTTTAACAGTTTCAAGTTCTGACTCGTAGAAACGTCCTTGTATCTCTTCATCTCACGTGATTTGTAGGTAATTGGATTGGAACGTTTAACTGCTGATATTCGAAAGAATTCGCAACTCCAATTAGATTCGTAACCTTTATAGAATATGCTTCTGTATTTGCTAATACGTACTTAATTCCCACTTTAAATCTAGGCGTCTTACGCTCAAGAACTTTATGACATTTTATATGTCTTTTCCGTTACATCTATAGGTTTGTATCCGGTGGTTCTATGCCTTCCTGAATTATAATCAACAACAATTTGAGGTAATATTGATAGCAATTTATAGGAACCTTGCATATTGAATGTTTTCCTCATTATTGCTTTAAGAGTGCGATTTACACGTTCAACTTAGCTACTCTACAAGTTGGAATAACTACTGCAATGATTAATATTAAATTTTTTCATTACTCCTTTAAATTCAGCAGCATTATAAAACTCCGTTCCCATATCAGTTTGTGTTTGTGTAGTCGTCCTTTGCAAACCAGACAAAAGTTTTTTCATTACATCTGCGACTAGTTTACTATTCCTGCAATGGGATAAGCCCAGACAAATTCATAAAATGTATTTCTTACTACTACAATTTATCGAAATCCTTTATTTACCCGATCGTAAGGTATAATTTCTACTAAATCAGCTTGAAACAGACCTTTAAACCTTTAAATACCACACAACGCCGCGGAAAATCTTTTCTTGTTGGTTTATGCAGTTCTTCAACATCAGCTTCACTGATTTTATCGCTTTTGATTGAACTACGAGCTCTACGTAGAACCTCGATGGACTTACAAGCTATATAAACTCTGGCATAGTCACTTTAATTGCGGCATCCCTAGTTATATGGTGACCAATTACTTCGATAGCAAGCGCAAAGTTTTTATCACTTATGTTAAGCTCGAGACTTGGATGACTCCACTTGCAATACACTATGGTACCCTAGCTACAAGGATAGGTATAGGTGTCAACTACACGAGTAGGAATACTACTTCTCTTTTTACTAGCTATTCCAGAGAAAGAAGTGAAATTTTTATTATGAAGATCACTAGAATAACAAACAACATGTCCACCAAAGTCATCTATTCCTATCAGTGCTGGATATGTAGTAGTATCTATAGTGATTGTCGTTGTAACAATGAATTGGAATTAATGTAGCAATAGGTTTATAACAAGGGATCCTACTTTATTACTTTCATTTAAAGTACTTATTTTCCTTGAGAAAAAGTCACTTTCAACATTATACATATAAATAAATAATTAAGTTGCCAGTTTGCTTTACTAAACATGCTTTAAATGATTTTCACCTTGAGAATGTTAAAAAAAGGTTTATGCAAAAATAAAGTGCATTGAATGGTTACATACATATGTATTATAGACTGTTTACGTTTCATTATGTACTTTTTTTAATAGTGTTATCAATTAAAAGTAAATATTGGAGGTAGACTGTTAAAATTATATGTACAAGGTTTAAGCGGAAAATAAATTCATAAATACGTTGATTAATACACATATGCATTATAGGTTGTTTTTAATTTTCACTGCGTGCTCCTTTTAATAGTGTTATCAATTATTGAGGTAAACATATAAGGTCGACTATTAAAACTATAAGCACAGGGCTTAAGCGGAAAATAAATCCATTAATAAATTGATTAATAGACGTATACATTATAGGTCGTTTACGTTTTATTGTGTACTCTTTTTAATAGTGTTATCAATTATTAATTAAAATAAATATTGATGGTCGACCGTTAAAATTATATGTACAAGGTTTAAGCAGGAAATAAATGCATTATACGTTGATTAATACACATATGCATTATGTGTATCTTACATACACGTTACATTTCATTGCAATCTCCATTTAATGACGTAAAAATTGTCTAAATTTTAATAATTGCGTGTCCTCTTCAGTATTAATAATAGTGATTAATTGGGCGGATCTTGTTAATACCTCGCCCATAAGTAAGTGTGTGTTTTAGTTTAATTCAGGGATGAAGTTTTAGAACCAATTTTATTACTTTTAGCACACCGATTAAATTACGTAAAATTGACTATTGATATGGAATGTCACATTTTCTTTAAAAAACAGTAAAATATATTCATAGCCATAAAGTTTAGAATACAGATTAAAAGTAACCAATCTTTATTTATATAGGTCAAGGTTTCAAAATGGTGCTACGTCTAGCAGTAAATTATCGAAAACGAATCAAATCTATATAAATAAAGAGAAGTTACTTTTAATCGTATTATAAGCTTTATGGCTATGAATATATTTTAATGTTTTTTCAAGGAATTATGATATTCCATATCAATAATCAACTTTACGTAATTTAATCACTGTGCTAAAAGTAATATAATTGATTTTCTAAAACGTCATCCCTAAACTAAACTAAAACACACACTTACTTGTGGGTCAGGTATAAACAAGGTCCCAAGGTAATCATTATTACCAATACTAAAACAAGACAGTCAATTGTTAAAATTCAGACAGAGAGAGATGCGTTGATTTCAACGAAGGCAGTTCTAACTACCTCCACTTCTCTACCTCTACAAGGTTTCCCCACCACACCAGTGCAGACATTACGCAATCTGGACAAGTGGCGCCACCATTTAGTACAGAAGAGCTATAATAATTAATACGAAAGAAATTTTTCCAAGATATTTTTTATCAATACAAACATGTTATTTGTTATGCACATAAAATGCATCTATTTCCTTCTTTATTAAACACAAAATACAACTCTTTCTCTATCTCTACCTGGAGTACGTTTAAAATTATCTAGATTAATTCTGATTTTATAATTAATATCGATTTGTGAGTTTTCTACTAAATCCTTTTCTAACCACTAATTAGATGAATACAAGATATCCATATTTTCTATTTGCAGTACATGTCGAGTTTTATTTCTAACAGTTAATTGTTAAGACGTACAATAGCTGGTTATTTCCATAGGGTAATGTTTCTAATCTTTGGACCGACGATTATACCTCGTCTGTAACCCCGTTTTAGTAGACCACTGTGTTTCTAGCATTCGCTCTTGTTGAAAGTCACGTCATAATTTTTTATAGGTAACTCTGTATCTTGTGGAAGAAAACGGATGTCACCCATTGTATTGCTTAACCACGACTTGTCTGGTAGTATGTATATATATATATATATATATATATATATATATATATATATATATATATATATATATATATATATATATATATATATATATATATATATTGACTTCCATAAAAATTGCAACACCTAGAATTTGTTGAACGATTTTATTGAAATTTTCATCAATGACGTCTTTCATCAGAACAAACAAAGGAATAACATTTGAATAAAATCTAGCTAGTAGTGTTTTTTGTTTATTCCTTTGCACTTAGTAACAATAAACTTGAAGAAATGAACCAATCAGTGTGTAACTAACTGTCAATTTTGCAAATTGTTGGTTCACAATTTCGTTCTGAACTTGGGAAAAATTCCAAGAGTACGTCAACATCAACATTTTCCAATTGGCCAATTTTGAACGTGGTCGTATTATTGGCATGGAGAGGTCGGACTTTCGTTAAGAGAAATTGCTCGTCGTGTAAACCGAAATGTTGTAACGTTATGGAGATGTTGGTTCAAACGATCCGAGGAAGCGGTGTAACAACGTCGCTCTGGATCTGGACGTCCCGCAGGACTACAGATCGCGAAAACATCACTTAAGACTTTTGGCCACAAGAGACAGATTTTCAATAACTCGATCGATTGCAAAGATTATATGAGAGTGTAGGACCCAGAATGTCAATGTCATTTCTTTATCGCCGGATAAAGTTTTATGGACTGCGTTCATATCGTCCATTTTATGTCTTCCTCTTACACGACTTCACCGTCTATGCAGGCTAGAATGGAGCAATGAAAGAGCGAATTGGGCGCAAGAATGGCATCGAATTGTGTTTATTGACGAGTCCCGATTTTGCTTGTGGGCCCATCATGGTAGTAGGGGGTCGGACCGATGCGTGGAGAACGTAAAAATCCAACATTTCCTGTGGAACGCAACATAGCCCTTACACAAGGAGTGATAGTATGGGGTGCAATATGTTACGGTAGTAGATCACCCTTGGTCTTCATTGATGGCAACTTAAAAGCCGCTCGTTATATTGCCAATGTGCTAGAACCCGTTGCGCTTCCATATCTTCAGGGGCTGGAAAATCCCATTTTCGAACAGGATAATGCGCGACCTCATACGACACGTTTTTGGTAGAAGCTAACATTGCCGTCCCCCCATGGCCTGCTCGGTCGCCTAATTTGTCACCTATTGAACATGTATGGGATGAGGTCGGTAGGCGACTGGGTAATTTACCACACCCTCCAGCTAACTTACGCCATCTCCGGCTACGGGTTGAAGAAGCTTGGGGACAAAGAGATAAGGCTTGTACCGTAGATTTTAAAGATAATCGAAGTTTACCACCAACACGACGTCGCGCTATAGGGACTGCTTTATTGAACGAAATTGGTCTGTTTCTTCCTGCGTTGTGATTTGCGTCCCATTCCCATTGTCCCTTTTACTTTCATTATACCGGCTATGGTTAATGCAGCTGATCTTTCTCCAAAGGTGGCGTTTGAGGAAAGATATGTATTCCAAGATTTTTGTTGCAGTCTTATCAGATATGTCGCGATGCCTTAGATCGTATGACTGGGAGTATGCAATATCGTGCTCTTTATACGCTCCGTCCAATTCGTTAGTACCTCTGTCACCACAAGCCAGTCGTTCTCGTAAACGGGTACCCTGACAACAGTATCTTTAACCAAGTACAAACGATGCCTTTTATTAGAACAAACGATTAAAATCTGAAAACAAAAGAACAAGAACTAAAAATATTTTTTCAATAATGGGTTGCTCCGCCACGATTTGTAATGCACTCATTTAGACGGCGTGGCATGCTACCAATCAAGTGATCTATAGCTGCCTGGGGTATATCAACCCAAGCTTCTTCAACCCGTAGCCGGAAATGGCGTAAGTTACCTGGAGGGTGTGGTAAATTACCCAGTCGCCTACTGACCTCATCCCATACATGTTCAATAGGTGGCAAATCAGGCGACCGAGCAGGCCATTGGGGGGCGGCAATGTTAGCTTCTACCAAAAACGTGTTGTAATCCTTGTCGTATGAGGTCGCGTATTATCCCGTTGGAAAATGGGATTTTTCAGCCCCTGAAGATATGGAAGCGCAACGGGTTCTAGCACATTTGCAATATAACCAGCGGCGTTTAAGTTGCCATCAATGAAGACCAAGGGTGATCTGCTACCGTAACATATTGCACCCCATATCACTCCTTGTGTAAGGGCTATGTTGCGTTCCACAGGAAATGTTGGATTTTTACGTTCTCCACGCATCCATCCGACCCTCCTACTACCATGGTGGGCCCACAAGCAAAATTGGGACTCGTCAGTAAACACAATTCGATGCCATTCTTGCGCCCAATTCGCTCTTTCATTGCTCCATTCTAGCCTGCATAGACGGTGAAGTCGTGTAAGAGGAAGACATAAAAATGGACGATATGAAAGCAGCCCATAAAACTTATTCCGGCCATAAAGGAATGACATTGACATTCTGGGTCCTACACCTCTCATATAATCTTTGCAATCGATCGAGTTATTGAAAATCTGTCTCTTGTGGCCAAAAGTCTTAAGTGATGTTCTTCGCGATCTGTAGTCCTGCGGGGACGTCCAGATCCAGAGCGATGTTGTTACACCGCTTCTTCGGACCGTTTGAACTAACATCTCTATAACGTTGTAACATTTCGGTTTACACGACGAGCAATTTCTCTTAAAGAAAGTCCGACCTCTCTCATGCCAATAATACGGCCACGTTCAAAATCGGCCAATTGGAAAAATGTTGATGTTGACGTACTCTTGGAATTGTTCCCAAGTTCAGAACGAAATTGTGAATCAACAATTTGCAAAATTGACAGTTAGTTACACACTGATTGGTTCATTTCTTCAAGTTTATTGTTACTAAGTGCAAAGGAAAAAACAAAAAAAAACACTACTAGCTAGATTTTATTCAAATGTTATTCCTTTGTTTGTTCTGATGAAAGACGTCATTGATGAAAATTTCAATAAAATCGTTCAACAAGTTCTAGGTGTTGCAATTTTATGGAAGTCAATACATATATATATATATATATATATATATATATATATATATTATATATATATATATATATATATATATATATATATATATATATATATATATATATATAATACACCAGACAAGTCGTGGTTAAGTAATACAATGGGTGACATCCGTTTTCTTCCACAAGATACAGAGTTACCCATAAAAAATTATGACATGACTTTTAACAAGAGCGAATGCTAGAAACACAGTGGTCTACTAAAACGGGGTTACAGACGAGGTATAATCGTCGGTCCAAAGATTAGAAACATTACCCTATGGAAATAACCAGCTATTATACGTCTTAACAATTAACTGTTAGAAATAAAACTCGACATGTACTGCAAATAGAAAATATGAATGTCTTGTATTCATCTAATTAGTGGTTAGAAAAGGATTTAGAAGAAAACTCACAAATCGATATTAATTATAAAATTAGAATCAATCTAGATAATTTTAAACGTACTCCAGGTAGAGATAGAGAAATAGTTGTATTTTGTGTTTAATAAAGAAGGAAATAATTGTGTGCTACAACATGTTTTGAAAACTACCTATGATAAATAGATTAGTTACTTTTAATCTGTATTCTAAACTTTATGGCTATGAATATATTTTACTGTTTTTTAAAGAAAATGTGACATTCCATATCAATAGTCAATTTTACCAGGCGATACTATCTACGTCAAGGGTAGAGAGAAAGCGGATTACATCAGAAAATTTGTGACACAACCCGTTATTTAACTTGATGAACACCATAATCTTTTTGCTTTGCAACCAGTTTGTTACTATAACTATCAATCATTATGTCACTGCGCTCTGTCTAATGTATACCATTTGTACGGTACTTATGTAATGTACAAATTTCCAGACTTTTTAATAAAAATGTAAATAAAATAGTTATTTATTTATCTAACGATTATGAATTACTTTACAAACATTATTATGTAGTCAATATAAGGTTCCTACATTAACTAGCCAAAGCTAGAATGCTGTATTGTTATGTTACAAATTATTCACATATGAAGAGATAATTTTAGTTTCATTATGAGGTAATGTATACATATATCTAAGACTAGCAGTTATCAGTATCCAAACTTTAGTTACTCTCTGGATCACCTAAATTTATTTGACCTCCAGTAGACCGCTCAAAGGATCAAAGTTCTGCTATTCCGGAATTCCCCAATGTAGAATACGTATCACGTAATCGATAACGTTTGTCATGCTGGGACCTAAAGGCGATTTTGCTTAACATCTCAGTATATGAATGATGTAAAATTGATCTAAACACAATCATTTTACACATCACTGTTTCGTCAGACGTCTCTGCATCAGGTTTGTAGTCTACCCCCAACAATTTTTGAATAACTATTTTCTTAACACCTTTCGCTTTGTTAATCACTTGATCATCAGCAAGCTTTAGACAATACGATTTTGATCCTGCACCATAAAAATATTAATAGCTTTTCCTGCATATTCATCTTTCATTCTTCCGACGACAGATGTATTAATCACGCATTTTATCGTAGAATTTGTCATAGGAATGTACAGTGACATCGTCTAATTTACTAAAACTGTCTACGTACGCATAGAGGAAATTACCTTTCTTCCTAACTAAGTTAAGGTCATTATCATCATCAAAACATTTCCTTACCTCTATGCATTGATCGTCTGCTAAGTTCTGAGATAGAGTGTCAAGGATGCAGCCATGAACCACTATCAACGAATCGAAAATTTATGTGCTTCTTTCCCCTAAGACCACAACCGTTTATGAATTCATCTACATAAATATGCTTGCCGAATGTAACATACTTTTCACTATTGACAGAGAGTACGGTAATTTCTTCAGTTTCACTCACTAACAGGTGAACATCGTAACCAGTGAGATTATAGAAAAAAAACTGAAATAAATGCAGGTAGCCGTACCTCGGTATGTATCAGCGAGATGACGGTGATCTCGTACTTTGAAATTTTTAAGCTCGTCCGTAAAAATCTTGTCGTACATATGACAATTTAGACTTTATTCATGTATCACATTTTGTTCATCTGTAAGTGGTAACATTGGAACAACAGTTGTGAAATGTTCATTATAAATCCGTTTCACATCAGTTTCTATTTGTTTAATAAATACTTCCGCGGCATTAACCTCCATAGAAGGTTCTAATTTGGACTAAACAACGTTTACACCACACTTAATATAATAACTGAGTGAGTATGGTTCATGTTTACACGTGTTTATCGTGAACGGTTGTTCGGGATCGGTTTTAGCTGTATTTACCCGTACTATTAGCGCTTCAAAATATGCATATATTACGAATGGTATCTGCTTTTGATAATTCCGAAACGCTACTATATTTTCCGCATAGAACTCCCCGGCTATGTTTTTTGTTTCAAGTCAGGTAATTTAGTGTACACGAAATCACAGTCATCCGACACGTGGCGGGTTGATTGCTCCTGTGTTCTAAAGTAATAAATACATAAATCACAAAAATATGTCGCCTAATCTCGTTTGGATATTTGGTTGCTAAGTAAACGAGAAACATTTTTTATCCATACATAATGTTGATTGTCCGTTTGGTAACTGACGAATAGCATTAAATTAACATGAATGGGCTGTTTAGCTCTGGAATAGTAGACAGGACCCACTACCACGTAATACGCTGACCATCATGACATGTATGGTCCGGTCCATAAACATGGATGAAGATATTATTGTCAGACTCGAAAGTTGAAATGTGCGTCAACTTAGCAGGAAATTCTACACCATTCCAGTTGAATAGCCTTCTGAAATCAGGGTGAGAAGTCGTCCGCTGTGGTAACCCTATCGGTATCACTAATGCTGTTCCAAAGTCCACGCAAAGCAACAGTTGTCACTATTCTTCACATTAACTATGGCGCAATTTCGGCCGGGACTTTCATGTAGGATGAACCCGCAGTAGGAAAAATTTTGAACATGTTTACCTGTAAATATACGAAATTCACCAGCAACCACCCTAAAAAGAAATATTAATAATACATTACACTACTACTCATGACTCACACTTACCAAAATATGTATGTTGATATTCTGATTGCTTAGCATCCAAGATCTTCATCATTCTCAGAAAATAACCTTCCACCACCACCCCGACACTCAATATGTCATACTTGGTTTGAAAGGACTTTAATTCAGTACTTTCTGTACTGTTCAGAAAGTACAAACGAAACAACTCAACAGAAGTGTTTCTGCAACTGAATTTGTATTAGTGTCAAAACATTCACTTTAACGTCACCCATAAACGCTTGCACATCAACATGGGTTTTGCATGGTGATAGTCGATACGAAGCAATGCGTTGATTAAAAGCATTCTGAATCACTTCAACCCCATACACATACACATTGGATTAGTGCCTATTCTTTCTAAGGTGACCCTGAAAAGAGTACCGAAGAGCATCGATTGAACAATCAGTGCAGTGGACAATTTCAACACTTTTGGTACTTTTTCTTTGTACAGGTTCGTTGCATTGGTCCGATTTTCGCTTCCTTGAGTTGTTCAACCCTTATGGTCCTAGTTGTGCAAAGGAATCAGCCCCACGCCTGTGTACCTCATTGTTCCTTGGGTTGTTTGGCCCTGACGGCGCTGGTTGCGCAAGGTTATCAGCAAGATCCCATGTTCTGCTCTGTTGGTGTCGGCAGTCCTGGGTTGCTATGTGTGGTATGGTTTTGCGGTACAGCCTGCTGCATCTCTGAAGGTAGGGTAGTTTTTATCCTTCAACAACGCACCGTTTTTTGATGTGGACGTAGAGGATACTTTCTAGATTTGTTGACATTCACATTGAAACGCTTTATTGCGATCTGTAACAGAGAGAGAATGTATAAACAATATATCTAATGAAAGAGCAGAGTTACGTGTTTTGTTATGATTCCCTTTCTAACTCCTTTTTAATTTTTTAACTATTGAAACTGTTAGAAAATGAATCATATCCTGCGATGCGAACGAGGACGCAATGTTACATATCGCCAGGAATAGGATTGATCATTATGGATATATCAGATTAGTGTACGGGCAGGGAGAAAATAACAGGAGTAATCGGAATAGAGTGTTGCTGATCACACATATTCTACCCAGCATTGTACATTACCCTACTACGTACTTTGAGCTAGAAAACCAACTGTTTTCCAGAAACTCTGCAGCACGCTCAATACACTCTGGGAGAAGGTACTGCGTTTTCCATTATATTCCTCACCGGTGATTGTGCTGGTAAGTACTGTATCGGTCCTGCACTACTTTTAGATAATGCTGTCATTTACAGACCATTCATTATCTAAGAAATCTGCAACACACACAGGGCTGAGAGTACTCTCTGATGCATCCTCCATTTGCTCGACTTATATCGAATAGTTCATAGAACACCACTTTTCATCGAACTCTTCGATACAAGTAGGGCTCAAGACAATCTCAGAAATGTGCTCCATGACCACTCATTCTGCGGTAGAACTACTGTACAACCACTTCTCCGTAAATTATGAGGTAGAATCAGGGCTCAGCAAACCTAAAAATTCCTTACTAATCCCACTCTGCGTGTGTTGCAGATGTGGATCATCTATAGGACATGCAGGTGTCAAATAGTCTGAGAGTCATGTATCCTCAGCGCCGGTTGCGTTACAGACCTTGAAGATGAACGCTTTCATCCCCAACTTCTACAATGACAAGTGACGGTATAATCTCATATGACTCACTTAAGGTTGCAGGGCGAGCAGTACTTCGTCCACGTCTGGCTGCTATTAACTGGGTAATAATACCACATCCAAATCGTCCGCTGGAGGTGGTGTTTCCAAAAACCGCAACGCTATTTTAGTCATCCTGGTCGAACTACCGCTTGCTCTCAACCAGGACGCTCTCGGGACAACCTTGATGGAGCAGCTCCATCACCTCCTGCGCGTGATCCGTATGAGGCCTTCCCCCCAGCAACCTCCTCGGGATGGGAGTATCATCATGAGGTAGTAGTACTATGTTGCTTACGGTATTAGTCGTCAACCCACCAATACGGAACGATCATAAACCACATACGACCGTAGCGTACCAAAAAATTCAAAGAACATAAATTATTCATCTAGCACGATAAAATGAAAGCGCTTGTAACAAACCTTTTTGAGTTGTGTTAAAAATATACCATAATTTAGGCAACTTTGTTCATTTTTGTGTCATGTAAATTGCATACCTTAGTGGCTGAAAAAGTATACGTTTAGATATTTAAAAGTGGGGTAGTACGTGCATTTGGTCTTGTTACGACATGAAAACAATAAGCTTCCATTTTGTTCTTGAGCATTTTTACTAAAAAACTGTCGTTAAATTAACGGTAAGAGTTAACTAAACGTATTTTTCTTTGTCTATTATATTTATTCTTTTTAGGCACTTTAATTATAATTCTACTTTTACTGTTATTTTTACTTTTATTCCATTACATTTTCCTATTACGTAACTCCACTGTTTCAATTTAACGAGGATGACGCAATAGAAGTTGTTGCTATGCTGAAAATTATAAATCAATTATACATTAACCCATTTAAATATACCAAATTTGGCTTTTTGTAAAAGAATTTATTCATTTAGGATACACGAATATCAAAACTCTTATTATATTTCCATTTCACGATTAATTGCACAACCAAAATTGAAAGCGTAGCTTCGTCAGCACACCTTATCACTAACAGTACACCAGTGACAACCAAAATTTTAAAGTACAACAGGTATTTCATACCAAATTATTAGTATAAGGTATTTTTAAGTTATTAACATTAGGATTAAGATTTTCTACTTTTATAACTTGACTAAATGATTTTATAACAAACCTTGTTATTGTTTTCAGTTTCACATTTATTACATTTACGGTTTACTTGTTTTCCATAAAATAAGTTGGCGTACGAGGCATTTTAACATCTATTTACAAGTTACATCTTTTTTTTGTAAAGCGAACATATCTAACCACACACACATTTTCTAATTAAAGCAAATCAAAGTTTAAGAACCTGGCCTATTAATCACTGGCTGAGCTGAAGGCACAAAATCTTCTATTTATTACTAGCAGTATAAGTAATATTAGGGGAATTAATATAAACAACAACCGAAACACACCCCCTATTAATCTTTTATTACACGCTTTCTTACCTCTGTTCACGGATGGCACAGCATTGTTCACTACGGTGGCACCTACAGTTTGGGATTTTTGAATCTAAAAGCGATTACTATTATTATTCGATATATGAAGTAAGAAATATAAAGTAATGGAAAAAAAACATTCGCATATTTTAAAGTATATACAAAAAAATGTATATATTGCATTCTAAGACCTGGCAAGGTATTATAACTAATACTCAAGACAAAAATATTTCAAAAAGAATTGCTTGAAAAAATACGCAAGTGCAAAAAGAAAATTTTTTAAATATACTAAGGCCACAAAATAAGTTGATGAAGAATATTCCAAAACTAACTTTCTGAAATTAATTTAAGTCCTTAAAGAATTTATTGAAAATTATAGTTCACAAAATAACTTTTCTGAAATTATTATAAGTGTTAAAAGAATAAAAATAAATAAATAAACCATGATTTTAGTGGGGGAAACACCTATATTTATAGAAACGAAAATAGTAGAAGTTATTCGTATAACGGAACGGCTTCCATACTAGATAATACTAAAATAATAATGAATTCTAGAGCAGCTTGCCCATCATCTTCTTCATCTGGCAACGACGGAGTGCTCCAGGTAAGTAAGAACCATTTTTTGCGTTTAATTTTATTTTTATTTTTTAACACTATTTATGCATTTCTAACGTTTTGTTTGTTTTTTTTCAGATTTATTTGATCCCCCGAACCCCATCACCTGGGGAAATTCTCTATCCTATTAACTTTACCCCACTTGTTTCCTCAACAACTCTTTCTGACATTCCGCCAACTCCCACGCCTCAGGCTACTTCAGCATATTCACCTGAGGTGCTGAACATTCCTCCCTCTACATACTCTCCTATTGACGTGGACGCCCAATCCAGTGATGAGGAAATTTATGAGATGACGATCGTAGTCTTTTACTCTACAAGAGTACAATCATGATGCGGATGCTATAATACTCGATCTGATCAATGCTGAAGTCACCAGTCATCACCATCAGTGACGAAGACCTTGACACTACAGTAACAATGGAACTAGATGACGGTACCAATGATAGTAACGACATCATCAGATTATCCTCCAGTGTTGAGGGAGTATGTTCCTCCTGTGCTGGAAATGATTACCTCAACACTGGTAAGTACGACTGTGACGTTGACATGGACCTTGCCTACATTTATGATTCAGACGGCTACGATACCGACGCGTTACGTCAACAACGACTACTTCGCGAAAGACGTACTGACTTTTGTAATGAAATCATCGTTGAAGAGAGCAGCGATGAGGAAAATTACACGGGCACTCTCACAATCATCATGCGACGACAGGAACGTATCCTAGACTTATCGGACGAAGTATACCAACTTAGTGCACAGTAACAGATACATAGCAGCATACAGGACGAGGACAATAACTTTGGTAGGGCTTCAGAAAACAATGAGGCCATTCAGGTGGGGGCCACGGGTATGGCGATAACGGTGACGACGACATGCACAACAATGATGAAAAAAAAAATTAACGACATCTGGTTTTGGGAAACCCGTATCCCCACGACTATTGGCTGTACTATTTTTTCTCCCGTTTACAACATCATGTGTGCGATGGTGTCGTGAGACAGTGCCGCCGAAAGCAATTCCGCTTTTCTTATTATCGCCGGCTTTTCTACGTACATCGCATAATCTCCTGGGAAGGTCTCACATTTACGGTATGTATTCTCTTCATGCTAATTTTTAATAGCAGTTCATTCTTTACAGCATAGCACCATTTTGCCGAAGTCAAGATGTCGCGATTACGGAGAGCTCTCTAGAAAGGCAGCTCGACCGGGTCCACACTAGGCTTATAACATTATACCTTGACTGGAATAATGTTATAAGCCTAGCTGTACTAAGTGGGTATGATCACGCCATTATACATCTGGAAATCATGTTTTCGTTTGTCGCTTTAGTGATTCTTCAATTTGGTGACGGAATGGATCCGCCGACATAAATGTATGACCCGGTTCAAAGTAGTTTAATTAACAATATTTATTAAGGAACAGAAGAAAGCCCAGTTCTTGTTCTGGATAGAACAGTTGTCTAGCCATAAAGTAATATATTTAACATCCCTATGGTGGAGTAATAATGCATTGATAGCACTGATAATGTATTCTTGATGTCGCCCACAAAACGGCAAACTAATTTTTCTAACGGGAAAAACTTTCATTATAGACTATTAGGCGATGAGAAAATATTCCTTTTTCGAACATTTCCATCCTATTATTACATTAATATATATATATATATATATATATATATATATATATATATATATATAATAAATTAATAAGGTTATTGGGCATTGCCTAGCAAGTTAATTAAATGTATTTATTATTAATATTTGCTAATGATATTGCTTCATGGAAAATAGAAGTTGTTAATTAAAATTTCGATGGAAGACAATTTCATTGCGAATTTAATTAAATACTTTATTACTTGGCTATCTAATGAATTAACTTATATAATATATATTATATATATATATATATATATATATATATATATATATATATATATATATTACATTATTACTTTCTGTAGGTCAACTGATACGCATAAGTGTTTTCATTGCAGTTTTCTTTGTGTAAGGTGTACCTCTTACGAGATTATGTGGCCTTCTGAATTTGATGTTTCCAGCTGCAGCATTTCTCATAATCTTCATTTGATGACTCATTAGTGTGTTGTGGATTATGAATATTATATGATTCACCGAGTTCACATTGTTCGTTTCCTAATTTGGTGAACGAAATATTTTTGATTTAAGGACTTTTCTGTATTTCTCTAATGAAATCAGGGTGTTTTCTTCTAAATTCTGCAGCATAAGGGTAACATTCAAATCACTTGGTAAATATAAAAGATTAGGGGCGGGGACTCTTCTGTAGTGAGAAAAAGATGTATTAAATGTGTCAATGTGACTCTCTGTTTGGGAATGTGACAGTTTGTTAGGAGGATCTACCACATCGATCTGAATCATTCTCTGCTATTATCGTTTATCCAAACTGAATGAATTATCCAATCATTCGTCTTTTTGTATCCTAATATTGAAAGCAAGGCGTCTTTTAAAACTTCTGCTTTGCGTCTTGGTGTCTTATTATTGAATTCATAACAAACGTTCTTTTCTCTTTCCGGTTGAATACCCAAAATTCTGGATTAATTTTTGTTCTGTTTTCCTCGGAGAAACCACTGACACTTAAATTTACAACTTACGGAACTAGGTCTAACTGTATGAAGCGAAGTTAACTTTCTTTGCCTGATTTCAGTTCTTACACTTTTGAAATGCTTGTATTTCTTTCTTTGTCTTTCTCTACCTTTTTTGTGTGCGTTTGAACAATTTCATTTGGGTCAAAAAATATTAAATTACATAAAAAAAGAATTTTTTTTAATGTGTAGAAAACGTACACTTACAAATAAATAGTCACCTACTTATTATTTCCTCAGTGACTTGTATTTAATTTTTGTCTCCTTGTTTTTATTTTCGTTATCTTGATTATGATCAATCCAGTTATCGAAGTTAACAGCATTATTTTCATTCTCTTCCATCTCTTCAGTTGCGCTAATTTCCTTTTATTCGTTTCCTCTTTCATTGTGATCATTATTAATTATATCGTCCTCCATCATAATCTCAAACACATTATTTTCCGTTTGCCTATTTACCTGGAATATTAATATTTTTATACGTACCAAGAAATTCTGAGTTACTATGTTCTAACTTCAGTTCTGAATAATTCAAGCAAGTTATTCCAAAATGTATTATTCTTTTTATAAGATATTATTAGGTACCAGATCCAATAATGATATTTGAGTATTGTGCCATAGATCTTTCCGTACGTATATTATTTGATGCAATTATCAATTCCTCATCATCGTCATTCCTTGATTCTAAATATTTTCTACCTAACATTTTGTTTTTCTTCAATTGTCATAAAGAACAAAAAATAATTTAAATCAGACAACCCCTATACCTACTTGACATGCAGTGAGTCTCCCCTAAGGACAAAACACACTCCAAACATTATAATTTTCTACTCCACTTAAATAACCGTTTTGACCCAATTTAAAGAAGTTTTTCTTATACCGACTAAAAAATAGCATTTTTAGAAGGGTGGTTAGTCCTTAAGCGAGACACACTGTAGATAGGTACTGATTGTCTTCTAACTTCAAACCCAATATATCCTAGACATTAAGAAGTTGCAAACTAATACATTTATTAATAATAAATAACTTATCAGAGAAAAATATATTTTACATTAAGCGACTGCGTGCGTGCGTGCGTGCGAGCGTGCGTGCATGGGTGCGTGCATGCGTGCGTGGACGCGTAAGTGGGTACGAGCATGTGTGTTTGTAAGTGTGTGTATGCGTGTGTGTGCGTGTGTGGGTGGGTGTGCGTGCGTCCATGCGTGTGTGCGTGGGCGGGTGGGGTACGTGCGTGAGTGGGTCTGTGTGCGAGACTTCGTACGGGCGTACGTATGTGAGCGAGTGCGCGCGTGCGTGTGTAATGGTGGGAAGATGCGTGCATGCGTGTGTACGAGCGTTCGTATGTACGTGCATGCGTGCGTGCATACGTGCATGCGTGCATGTTTGTAGGTATGCGCGCGCGTGTGTGTGTGTGTGCGGGGGTGCGTACGTGCGTGCATGTAGATGTGGCTGGGTGGGAGTGCGTGCGTCTGAGCGGGCGTGCTCGTGTGGGTGCGGGTGTGAGTGAGGGTGTGCGTGCGTGGGTACAAACGAGCGTGCTTGTGTGTGTAGTTGTGAGTGTGTGTGTGTGTGTGTGTGTGTGTGTGTGTGTGTGTGTGTGTATGTATGCGTGTATGTGTATGTGTATGTGTATGTGTATGTGTATGTGTATGTGTATGTGTATGTATGTGTATGTGTTGTATGTATGTGTATGTGTATGTGTATGTGTATGTGTATGTATGTGTATGTGTATGATGTATGTATGTGTATGTATATGTATTGTGTATGTGTATGATGTGTATGTGTATGTTATGTTATGTATGTATGTAGTGTAGTGTATGTGTATGTGTGTATGTGTATGTGATGTGTATGTGTAGTGTTGTATGTGTAGTATAGTGTAGTGTATGTGTAGTGTACTGTACGTGTACGTGTACGTGTACGTGTACGTGTACGTGTACGTGTACGTGTACGTGTACGTGTACGTGTACGTGTACGTGTACGTGTAGGTGTACGTGTACGTGTACGTCGTACGTACGTGTACGTGTACGTGTACGTCGTACGTGTGTACGTGTACGTGTACGTGTACGTGTACGTGTACGTGTACGTGTACGTGTACGTGTACGTGTCATGTCGTGTACGTGTGTGTACGTGTCGTGACGTGTACGTGTACGTGTACGTGTACGTGTGGTACGTGTACGTGTACGTGTACGTGTACGAGTACGTGTACGTGTACGTGTACGTGTATGTGTGTGTGTATGTGTGTTTGTGGGTGGAGGTGCGTGTGCCCGTGCGTGTGCGGGCTTTCGTACTGGCGTGCATGTGTGAGCGCGTGAGTGCGTATGTGTATGAGGGTGGGAGGATGCGTGCGTGCGTGTACGAGCGTTCGTACGTTTATGTGGGTATGTGTGGGTGGGGGCACGTGCGTGCGTGCGTGCGTTTGTGCGTGCATGCATGCGTGCTTATGTCTGTTTGTGAGTGTGGGTGCGTGCGTGCGTGAGCGGGTGAGTGCATGTATGTGTGCGTTCGAGCGTATGTGTGCGCTAGAACGTGCGTGCGTGCGTATGTAAGTGTGTTGTTGTGCGTGCTTGCTTGCATGCGTTTATGCGATGGTGCGTGCTCAGGTGCGTACGTACGTGCCCGCTTGTGTGTGTGTGCGTGTGTCTGCGTTCGTGCGTGCCCTTGTGCATGCGTTTGTGCGTGCGTTCTGCTTACGTGTGTGGATGTGGGTTGGTGGGTGGATGCGTGCGTGTACGCAAGCGTTCGTAGTACGTGCTTGTGTGCTGCGTCTTTGCGAGCTTTCATGCGTAAGCTTGTGTGGCCAAGCATTCGCGCGTGCGTGCGTGTTTGTGTGCGTGCGCACCTGCGTGCGTGCATGTATGTGTACGTGTGTTTGTGTGTTTGTCTGTCTGTATGTGTGTGTTTGAGTGTATGTGTGTATGTGTGTTTGGGTGTTTGTGTGTTTGTGTGTTGTGTGTTTGTGTGTTTGTGTGTTTGTGTGTTTTTGTGATTGTTAGTTTGTGTGCTTGTCTGTTTATTTGTTTGTTTGTGTGTCTGTGTGTTTGTGTGTTTGTGTGTTTGTGTGTTTGTGTTTTGTGTGTTTGTGTGTTTGTGTGTTTGTGTGTTTGTGTGTTTGTGTGTTTGTGTGTTTGTGTGTTTGTGTGTTTGTGTGTTTGTGTTTTTTTGTGTGTTTGTGTGTTTGTGTGTTTGTGTGTTTTTGTGTTTGTGTGTTTGTGTGTTTTGTGTGTTTTGTGTGTTTGTGTTTGTTTTGTGTTTGTGTGTTTTGTGTTTGTGTGTTTTGTGTTATGTTTGTTGTGTTATGTGTTTTGTGTTTGTGTTTTGTTTGTGTTGTGTGTTTTGTGTGTTTGTGTGTTGTTGTGTTTTGTGTTTGTATGTTTGTGTTTTGTGTGTTTGTGTTTGTGTGTTTGTGTGTTTGTGTGTTTGTGTTTTGTGTGTTTGTGTTGTTTTGTGTGTTTGTGTTTTGTGTTTTGTGTGTTTGTGTTTTGTGTTTGTGTGTTTGTTTATGTTTGTTGTGTTTATGTTGTGTTTTGTGTGTTTTGTGTGTTTATATTGTGTGTTTTGTTGTTGTGTTTTTGTTTGTGTGTTTGTGTTTGTGTTTTGTGTTGTGTGTTTGTATTTGTGTTTTGTGTTTGTGTTTTGTGTGTTTGTGTGTGTTGTGTGTTTGTGTGTTTTGTGTTTTGTTTTGTGTGTTTGTTTGTGTGTTTTGTGTTTTGTGTTGTGTTTTTGTGTTTGTGTGTTGTGTGTTTGTGTTTGTGTGTTTGTTGTTTGTTTTGTGTGTGTTTGTGTTTGTGTGTTTTGTGTTTTGTTGTTGTGTTGTGTTTTGTGTGTCTGTGTTTTGTTTGTGTTTGTGTGTTTGTGTTTGTGTTTGTGTTTTGTGTGTTTGTGTGTTTGTGTGTTTTGTGTTTGTGTTTTGTGTTTGTGTGTTGTGTTGTGTTTGTGTGTTTGTGTGTTTGTGTGTTTGTGTTGTGTTTGTGTTTGTGTGTGTTTGTGTTTGTGTTTGTGTGTTTTGTGTTTGTGTTTGTGTGTTTGTGTTGTGTGTTTTGTGTTTTTCTGTGTTTTGTGTGTGTTGTGTGTTTGTTTGTTGTGTTTGTGTGTTTGTGTTTTGTGTTTTGTGTTGTTGTTTGTTTGTGTGTTTGTGTTTGTGTGTGTGTTTGTGTTTTGTGTGTTGTGTGTGTGTTTGTGTGTTGTGTGTTGTGTTTGTGTGTTTGTGTGTTGTAGTGTTTTGTGTTGTGTGTTTGTGTGTTTGTTGTGTTTGTGTTTTGTGTTGTTGTGTGTGTTTTGTTGTTGTTTTTGTTTGTGTGTTTGTGTTTGTGTGTGTTTGTGTGTTTTGTTGTGTGTTGTTGTGTTTGTGTTTTGTGTTGTGTTTTGTTTTGTTTGTTGTGTTTGTGTGTTTTGTGTTTTTTGTGTGTGTGTGTTTGTTTGTGTGTTTATTTGTGTTTGTGTGTTTTGTGTTTTTGTTTTGTGTTTGTTTGTGTGTTTGTGTTTTTTTGTTTTGTGTGTTTGTTGTTTGTGTTGTTGTGTTTGTGTTGTTTGTGTTATGTGTTTTGTGTTTGTTGTGTTTTGTGTTTGTGTTTGTGTGTTTTGTGTTGTTATGTGTTTTGTGTTTGTTGTTTGATGTTTGTGTTTTTTTTTGTGTTGTTGTTTTGTTGTGTTTGTGATGTTTGTGTTTTGTGTTTTGTGTGTTTGTTTTGTGTTGTATTGTGTGTTTGTGTTTGTGTGTTTGTTGTTGTGTGTTTGTGTGTTTGTGTTTGTTTGTGTTTTTGTTGTGTGTTGTTTTGTGTGTTTGTGTGTTTGTGTGTTTGTTGTTTGTGTTTTTGTGTGTTTATGTTTGTGTTTGTGTGTTTTTGTGTTGTGTGTTTTGTGTTTGTTTTGTTTGTGTGTTGTGTTTGTTTTGTTGTGTTTTTGTGTTTGTGTGTTTGTGTGTTTGTGTGTTTGTGTGTTTGTATGTGTGTTGTGTTTGTGTGTTTGTGTTGTGTTTTGTTTGTGTTTGTGTGTTGTGTGTTGTGTGTTGTGTGTGTTTGTGTGTTTGTGTTTGTGTGTTTTGTGTTGTTGTTGTATTTGTGTGTTTGTGTTTGTTGTGTTTATGTTTGTGTGTTGTGTTTTGTGTTTGTATGTTTTGTTGTGTTGTAGTTTTGTTGTTTGTGTTTGTATTGTTTTTTGTGTTTGTGTGTTTGTTGTTTTGTTGTGTTTTTTTGTTTGTTTTGTTTATTTTTTGTTGTGTTTGTGTTTTGTTATGTTTTTGTTGTTTTGTTTGTTGTTTGTGTTTGTTGTAGTGTTTTGTGTTGTTGTTTATGTGTTTGTGTGTTTGTTGTTTAGTGTTTGTGTTTGATGTTTATTGTTTGTGTGATTTGTGTTTGTGTTTGTGTGTTTGTGTGTTTATGTGTTTGTGTTTGTGTGTTTGTGTTTGTGTGTTTGTGTTTTTGTTTGTGTTTTGTGTTTGTTTGTGTGTTTTGTTGTATTTGTGTTTGTGTGTATTGTTGTTGTTTGTGTTTGTTGTGTTTGTGTGTTGTGTTTTGTTGTTTGTGTTTTGTTGTTTTGTGTGTTTGTGTATGTTGTGTTTGTGTTGTGTTTGTTGTTTGTGTTTGTGTTGTGTTTGTGTGTTTGTGTGTTTGTTGTTTGTGTTGTGTGTTTGTGTATGTGATTGTTTTTGTTGTTTTTGTTTTGTGTTTTGTGTTTTTTTTATGTGTGTTTGTTGTTTGTGTGTTTTGTTGTTTGTTTGTGTTTGTTGTGTTGTGTTTGTGTGTTTGTGTTGTTTTTGTGTTTGTGTGTTTGTGTGTTTATGTGTTTAGTATGTTTGTGTGTTTAGTGTGTTTAGTATGTTTTGTTTTGTGTTTGTGTGTTTTGTTGTTGTGTTTGTGTGTTTGTGTTTGTGTGTTTTGTTTTGTGTGTTTAGTTTTTGTGTTGTTTGTGTTTGTGTATGTGTTTTTGTGTCTTTTTGTGATTGTGTGTGTCGTCTGTGTGTTTGTCTTTGTGTGTTTGTGTGTTTGTAGGTTTGTGTTTTTGAGTTTGTGTGCTGTGTGTTTGTGTTTGTGTGTGTGTATGTGTGTATGTGTGTGTGTGTTTGCATGTGTGTGTGCGTCGTGGGTGCGTGCGTGCATGTGTACGTGCATTGTGCGTGTGTGTGTGTGTGTTGTTTAATGTTGTTACAGATTTATTATGTGTGACAGGAGTTTATTTGTTGTTTATACAGAGAAGTCATACATTGATTTAAACACTTTCGCCACTTCATTTATAATTTTACTGGAAAACAGTTATGTGGTGACTGTGTAGTGGTCTTTATATAGTTCAGCTTGACAAGAATAGCTCTGAGGGCAAAGTAATAAAAATAAACTCTGTCTATTGTTGCGCAGTGGTCGACAGAGAGGTTGTAAGGATAGTAGTCACTTGAATAGGAGACTTTTTATGTACTGTAAAGTGTCGAAACGGTGATCTTATTTTTTTCAAGTCATAAAAGGTCGATATTTTAATAAAGCGCTTTAATCATATAATGCTTTTATTGAAAATGTTATTTGATATACCCATAACTAATGACGTTTTGAATGAAAGTGTTAATTTAGTTGGCTGGGTTGTCATTCAATTGAACTGCAGTAGAGACCTAATGAGGAGGTGGGTGACGCCAAGGTATCGCTTGCAGACCTCAAATAGGCTAAAGCCGGTTGTCGTAAGTTAATTCTTTTGGCCACAG